>CAEMYA010002128.1:6374880-6402381 GCA_903131615.1 Diplodus sargus | reverse complement strand
AAAAAAAAAAAAAAAAAATCAGGTTGACCTTAATGAACAGATGAAGAGAGGAGGGGAGTGATTGCATCGGGGGAGCCCGGGAAAGGCTGGATCAGCGCTTTCTGGATCAGCGTTTGTTTACTCAGGACTCCCCCATGTGAAGCTGTCAGAGTGTCTTTTCACCATTTTTTTTTTCTTCAGAGAAAAAAACTATTAGGCATTCAGATCATTTGGATGTGTTCAGTCTTTCTCTGCCTTATTCAGAGGAGGAGCGGGAGGGGAATGTGTTATTGTTGTTGGTGTTTCCTCAGCACACGGCGACGGGAACGACGAGAGAAGGCGGGCCGGACGTGACAGCAAAGATCACAAGGAAGACTTCACGTATAAATAATATGAATTAAACAAAACCAGCCTCATGTGCCACCGAGACTAACCCTAAATATAAAACACATTACTGCAGCAAAACACCTGACAACAACTTGCATGTTGGAATTTACTTAAACAGAAAATATCTGCACACCTGTGCCCTAAATTGGAAGTCCCAGTTAAGATTTACAAAAGTATAGTATCTTTGTTCTTAAGTGCAAATCCGGTTCTCTCGTCTTCTGTCCGCAGAGAACTTGTAATCAAAGTGTGTGTTTGGAGCAACGTCCTCATTGATTTGAACGCGTGTTTTTAGTAACTTTACAAATGTGAGTCCAACTTCGCTTCTTCTTTCAGCTCTGCTTGGGTCCCCACTAACTTGCGAGTAGATATTTGGCTCTCTTGCTGCTAAATGCTTCACATCATTCATTGTCTCTCCAGTGAAAACATCTGCCCGTACACCTCAGTTGCTAAGATAAGTGTCTGGAAAGTATGTTTCTACAAACCACCGACTTGCTGAATGCTTCTTTATGTTGCAACTTGACGTTTCTTTGGGTTCAATTTTGAAGTTTATACGGTGACAACTTTGAGATTTAGGCACAAAAAACACTTGGTTAGGGTGAGGAAAAGGATCATATTTTTGCTTAGAATACCCGCTTTTGTCACCATGAAAACAGCTGGAAATTCTCTCCAGGTCTTCTTCAAAATATCCAGTGGTTTGACCCTTACAAATGTTGAAACCCAGTTTCAAACTGTGGTCACTGACATTGTAGTCTTCCTGCTTAACTCAACCGTCACTCTACGTCCAACATGACAGTCAGGTCGTAAAAATGTTATGTAAACTTGATGTGACACACATTCTAGAAATATCAATGTGTGTTATTAACTGACAACAATTCATTCTGGTGACTGGTCTGCTGATTACACAGCCGAGACTGAAGCCAAACAGTAAAGTTGAGAGCCATGAAACCAAAACAACAAGCTGAAAGACACTTAAAAACTAAGCAGAGTTGACAGGAACTTCACAGTTTGGATGATAATTATCATCACAAGCAACACCTTTTAAATACACGAAGCCTTTTAATCCAATTATAATCCATTTAGGTTTTCTCCTGATTGGTTGACCAAATATTTTTTCTATAAGTTGAACCATTAATTGCCGTTTTTCCATTGACTTTTCTTTAGACTTAAAATATTGTTCTTGCAAACCTCTCAGTCTTGCACAGTTTCCTCCTCAACATGACTTCCAGCGTGTTATTAATGTTTAATGACTAATGAGTACTTATAAGGAATTCATAAGGTGGTGGGTTAGTAAATTGACAGGCAACTAGTCCTAAATGAAAATTGTGTGACACACGAAGTTACTTGCGATCTCAGAATGACTCTAATAACGCCATCAGACTGGACGCTGGAAATTCCACCTTCGAGCACTTCCTCTCACACGAGACGCAGCTGTTTGTCAGTGAAGACATGTTGAAGCATTTGGTCCATTTTGTTTCCTAGAAGCTGTGTTTTTCTACTTTCTGTGGACAGCAGCCTAAAAGTGTTGATGTGACATAACATCTCCAGCATAGTTGCAGTGATTTTAATGGTCACAACATTTTCCCTTTCCACTGAATCATCAGTAAACATCAGGTTTGTGTCAGCCCGTCTGAATGAAAGAACAGAGACTTCTCTCTGGATTCCGGATTTTGACCAATTACAGGGAGAAATCTGTTGCAGAACCGGCACATATAACTCTTCCTCCTCCGACATTTTGCCTAAATAGACAAGAATACAGCAGCAGCTTGCAATTTCTGTGGATCTGTCATCTCTGTAACAGAAAAATAAAACTGTGCGACGGTACTCCTGTGCAGTAATTTGGGCAACATGGCATCTCTATCTCATCGCTCTGACTTGTTCATTATTACCTGCGCTATCACAGAAACAGAACTGTGTGGCTTTTTGTTCAAAGTCGTTGGGGAAAACACAGGAAATCATTGACTGATGTAGAAGTGGACGAGGCAGGTTGACAGAGAGAGTGGGCACACCAGGAGAGGAAATTACAAAATATCTCGTTCAATTCAAAACCGGCAAATTCACTTTTGTTCCCGTCTTTTTTGGCTTAGCCAGAAGTAAAGGTAGGTGAAGTATTTTTCTCCTTGACCTTTCAGGAGCCATCTGCACTTCTAGGTGAAGCAGTGTTCAGTGTAAACACAACACAACGGGAACACTTTCCTGAAAAATCAGTTTCTCACCGATGCTGCTAGAGAAATGTTGTTTACACAAATTTGTTTTTACTGCTGATGTTTTTCAGGGAGAGTAATTGCTGTGTAGATTACATTCAGTTGGAAAGCTTTCCATGTGAACAAAGGGCTGTATTCTCCTACTGCATTAAAGATGTAGGAGTTGCTGGATGGTGGTTGTACACAGCGCAGGGTTTTAACACAAGAGAGTCGTGACTCTGGTTAAGTTGCGGCCAAAAACGCACTTTAGTCAGGGTCCCGTATCGCGTTTCGAATTACTGTGGGCAATCCTTCCCGACCTTAAGCATAAATATAAAAAATAAAACACTGATCATGCTTTAGTTGCTATGAGCAGATATCACACCTCACCCTAAAACAGTCCTTTGGGGTGAACAACACTCAGCCCAGACCCAAATTTACCATCCACGGTACCGTCCATGAGATTTATTAATATAAAAAACAACGAATCAATATTACCAAAGAGACAGTAAACCAAAACAACAGAACAAAAACCCAGACTGAGAGGCATTCCCAGCAGTCCTCAGCCCAGAGGTGTTGTTGTGTTCTGCTGCAAGGCAGAAGTCCAATTTTCCGAGTCGGCATTCGTGACTTCCAATCTAAAAGTGTACTGTTGGATCCGCTCAGACAAACACTGATGCTCGCTGAAAACGGGTGAACGGAAGGTCGGCAAACTTCACAAGTGACCACAGCAGCTAACTTATCAACCGAATGAAAGTGAAAATTACAACCACAAAGTTGTATTTACTGCACATTTATAACGCTATATAAAGTAAAAAGTAATGAAGCTGTTCATGTCGACTCGGTCTACGTGGATCTTGCCTGACTTTCCAACTCGGTGTTCCGCCTTGGACGACTGTTCCACTGCACTTTTCAGTGTCGGAGGTCCGAGCTCTGAGTGCAGTTCGAACTCCCGATTTGCTTCCCACGGCTTTATGGTTTGTGTTCCGTCGTTGCATTACTCCTCCGCGTTGTTCAGATTGGTTCGCCTGTCTTTTGTTGTTTGTGTGTCGGAAGTGCTCGAGCCAAGCTGAGGTAAAGAGAGCATCACAGTTTGAAGTTCGCCGCCACTGACCAAGCCGCTGTATTCAACAAGTTGAGAGTGAGAACGTTGTCGGAGAGAAAACATAACCGGGGGCATGAATTATTAGTATATGAACAACAACTTCTGAAGGACAGGACAGAATATTCCTGACGGTGTTTCTGCATGACATATTCTGCAGTTTTTCAGCATGATACATCAGGAACGTGGGCAATCACATCGATTTGAAAGCTTTAAAGGCCACAAATGAGCATTCAACCCGAGATGTCCAACCTTTGTTAACCTCTGAGTTTGTCCTTTTTTCACGAGATGTTTACCGAATTTTGTCTCAACCCCCCCCCGGCAAATGCAAGTGTTTGTGTTTTGGGTGTTTTTTTTTAAACTCTTGCTCCCTTTCTCCTCTGAGTCATTCTGTAGAGTGACTGCACCTCCTTCCTCTGTACATCCTCCTTCGTCTGCACAGTGACCTCGCTGAAGCCTGGCCAGTGAGATAAGCTCACACCTTTCTCTCCTGTCCAGCTCTCCTTCTCCTCCTCCTCCTCCTCCTCCTCCTCCTCCTCTTTCCTTCAGCGCACAAGATGTTTTGCTCTCTCTCTCTCTCTCTCTCCTCAGCGTTTTTGTGTTTCATTTTTCACTCTGTCTCGCTTCTTCTCTTCAGATTTTTCACCTTTCCGGCTGGCTCATTCTCTATTTGTCTTTTTACGAGTCTCTCTAACAAAGTTAACATATAGCGGATCACCAAAGCGAAACACACCGCCAGGAGCCGTTTGTCTTGCCAGGTGTGTGTGTGTGTGTGTGTGTGTGTGTGTGTGCGTGCATGCATGTGTGTCTGTCAGAGGGGGGATTTGTGCTGACTGGTGAGGGTAAAAGATTCATGACCCAACAAAGCTTGTCAGGGCCACACACACCCACCCACCCACACACACACACACACACACACACACACACACACACACGCACACACACACACACACATATACAAAGACACATAAACACACACACACACACACACACACACACTCAATTTTGAGACCAGGTGAGTCTGCAGATTTTGCTCTTGGGGAGAGACAAATGGAGAGAGAGGTTTAAAGAAAATGTAAGAGGGAGAAAATGTGAGAGGGAGAGCTGGCTGAAGAAGAAAGGTGAAGAGAAGAGACACAGAGGAGAAGGAGGCAGCTCATGAAGCAGAAAGGTCTTTCAACCGTTTAATACATGAGGGATTTCTCGGGCTGTGATGACACATCAGAGGAAATATACAGGAAAGAAGAGGGACGAAAGCAAGGTAGCAGAAAAAGACTGACTTGCCGTCAGAGTCACAAGTGGTGTGCTTTCAACTGGTCAAAATGTGGGAAATCCCAGGTTAATTTCGCAGCTATTCCCTGTAGACGGGTACGTTTGATCAACAGTCGGTCAAGGTCAGAGCTGGCATGCAGCGGAAGACTTTCAACAACAGGATCACATGCAGTGTTTCCTTTTTGCTCCTGCACACACTCAGAAATGTACCTTATCTGATGCTCTTAAAGTCTTTGACCATCTCTCATTAAATAAATAACGATGACGGTTGTGACTACTGAAAAATTCTACAGTCGGCTGTTGTGTCTCTTTTGCGCATTGATTCTTTGTTATATTGCAATATTGGTATTTCTGTTTTTACTTGCCATGCACACACCGTGTGTTTTTATCAGTTGTTATATTGCGATGTACCTGAAACAAAGGGTACATTGTGGGCAGGGGTGTCAAGTTTTGTGCTTTTCCCACGTTGGTTTGTGACACAAAGCTGATCAAGTGGATTGTGATTCGTAGCTGCCCTAGTAAACACACCAACTACTTTAGCTGTCACAAATTCAGTGTCTCTGGGTCGGTGGAAGGGCAGCCCCTCTGATGGACAACCAGCCTGTCCGCTCCCCCTAACAAGCCCGTAGGCCTCAGAGGATAAATGGCCTGGAGAGGAGCAGCGGAAAGACCAGGAGAGAGGCCAAAGAGGTGGGTGTGCTTACTCAGAAAAACTCTTGCAGTGTGAAGCGACCAATCACAGGCTTAGTGGGGAGGGACTTGCCAGAAGTGCAGTGGGATGCAACGCAGCTACATACCTCGCCTGCAGCTGCACTTCCATGCACTTATCCTTTGTGCACGAAGACAAACCACTGACTGGCACAAAGGTCCTTCTGACTGCGTCAAAGATCCTTTATTAAATTAATTGGGAAGATGGTTTGCTCAGGACAGAATTAAGAAACTAAAACAAAGAAACAAAAGTTTGTAACAAACCAAACTTCTATCTCTTGTTGGTTACTGTTGAATCACTGGAATTTGTGCAATCTGGAATCTGCATTTCTGGTGAACCTGCTTTACACCGACCTATAAAAATCTACCCAGATAAAGTCAAGCTGTTGCTGTAAAATACCCCTCTCTTTTCAAATAAAAATGTGTTGATGTGTTAATGAAAGTAGTCAGGGTGTAAAACCAATGATCTGTTGATCGAATCCAGATGTCACCGCATTAAAATGAAGCAAGGCGTGTACATTTCTTTCCAACTCCTACCACAAGTAAAAGCTTTTTTTAAATTTTTGGTTATCCTTTCATTCGAATCTATGGCGGTTGAACTTTTTACATGTAAATGTGAATAAAACAGGTGGATGGATGTGTGCCTTGTGTCTGATGAGTTTCAACAGAAAGGTACAGGCCATTTATGAGAAAGTGTTTTAACATTATTATACCTGTACACTGTATTGCACTAGTTGCACGTTGTAGTTTGTGTGAAGAAATGTTCCTGCATGTACATGTAATTGTGTGTGTGTGTGTGTGTGTGTGTGTACTTGAAATGCACATCCAGCCCTCTGCAGGTTCACACGACGGCGGCAGAGGAGCTCAGCGTAGCGTGAGAGAGCAAAGCATTACTTTATCTAAATACATTCAACTCCCTCTCTGTCTGTGTGCTCCTACAGAATCAATAGTCATTACACTCAGAGTGAATTGATCTCTCAGTGCTGTTTGCTGATTCCTCGGACTAAACTAACACCGAACGAATCCCGGGCCCTCTGCGCGGGTCGATTGGTATCAGGTGAATGAATGTCGAATGTGAGGCGGCCGGCAGGGGAAGCCGGAGAGGAGCGGAGGTCACATGTAATAGGATCTGGTTCCTTTCAGGACATCACATCGGCTCACTGAGATCTTCGCGTGTTTAACTGGTGGAATCAACCAAACAGCGGGGAATTAAATGACTGCTGGTGATTTACTCTGTTGCGTGGTGGTGGTGATGGAGGGATGAGTGGTTGGGTCAGAGAGGAAGAGCTGAGATACAGATGAAAGGGAATGACAGAGAGGAGGTGTGAGTGAGTGGGAGAGTGAAGATGTATAATTGAGAAAAGACATCAAAAGGAATCCGACCGTGGCGTTTGAAAAATCATCCTAACATTTTCAACAGTTGAAATGTCGAGTAGATTCTTGCTCCAGAAAACGTGCATGAATCTGTGTCTTTTGTTTTCTATTCTAAATCAACAAACGTGTAAAGCAAAACAACTGCAAGATGTCTGCTTTTTTTGATATTCACTTTTGGTGACTAAACAACAGCCGTTCAGGAGAGCGCTGCCACGTTGTTTTGCTGCGAAAAGCCCCGGAAAAGTTTTGTGCGCCACGACATCTCACCAGACCTTACATCGGCATGACGGTGAGTAAATGACGACCGAATTTTCATTTTGGGTGAACGTCTCCTCTCACGCAGGGCGGTTTTGAGTCTGAACATGAATCTTTATTGACGAAGAAGAGAACACATGTAGGAGGTGAAGAGAAATTGATAAACATGTTCAATGTGTCAGATGCTGTAGCTCCATCCCCCCCCCCCGTAGTGGCAGGAAGGAGATGGAGAATTAGTCTTTGAGTGCATGTGTGTGTGGAGAAAATCTTGTCAGTTTTTATTTACAAAATCGCCGTAAACGGAAACATTTAAATACACCAGGGGGGGGACAATTTAAGCCGATAGTCAATTCCAACTCCTGAGTGGATCTGCGGCGGAATGAGATTGAAACGTAATGTCACGTCCAAAGTGGTGACAGCGTAATCAAACACGGACGTGCGCGCGCTCACACTTATTTATAACATAATCTGTGGCCATGGATATGGGCTTAGGGCTTTGGATCACACACACACACACATGCAATCCTGTTAGTACAACGATAACAAGTGACTTCTTCGCCGGGAAAGAAGGAGTGATTTGGATTTCTCCTCTTGGTGTCCAGTCTGCCGCTAGTAAAAAAACTTCCAATCTTCATAGATCCTATCCTCCCGTCTCCAGGTGGTTTAATGTCCTTTTATCCTCTGCCATATCTCGCCCGTTTTGTTGACAGAGCTGACACCAGTATCTGGAGCTTTAAATCGGTTCCTTGCAGCAGTGTGTCTCTGTTCTGCTCTGGACAAGGAGAAAAAAAAAGGAGGCTCGGAGCATTGTGGTGTCATGCAGCTACATGGCCAGTGTAGCATAACTACTGAACCAAGAGATTAGATTTAGAGCCACACACATCTCTACTCTCTCACACACAAAAAGAACACTAGTTGTTTTGCAGTCTAGCTGAATGTTGTTTAGAAAGGAGGGATACTGGAAGCAATGAAGCACCCGAAAGGCTTTTCTGGGCCACGCGCATAAGACTGCAACCCTACTGCTTGTTCACCAGCGGCAGTGAATAACTTCGAGCTTCTAGCCTCGACACGTGTCCTCTCTACGCCTCTTTTGAAAGATGAATTTTTAGCGATTATGAGTCCCATGTCCTAAAGTGCCCCACTGTGGTCAGCCATTTGATGTCTAATGGAGTGTGGACCTCATTTTGAAAGTTTAGGAAGTAGATCACAGCTCTCGCCTTCATGCTGGCAGTAAAGGTGTAATTTGTTCACCTTTTCCGGGAGCTATTTCCATGCTTACTACGCAGCGGTGTCCTTAAAAAAGAGGCTAAATATCTCTGAGAGTGGCTGAAAGCTGAGGGTGCTTCAGTCAACAGGCACTCCGCAGCCGCTGCATGTCGTGGTATTATTTCCAGAAATATGATCATGACGAAGACATTGCACAATGTAGCCTCGGCAAGTAGCTGCAATTCAAGCTTAAACGTGCGTTTTAAGCAGTTTGGACCAGCTGACTACATCTACAGGGTCAGTTCACCCAAATTACAAATGTTTTCTCTCTAGGTATCTGCACCCTTGCAAATAGATTGGGTATACATGCTCTGAGATTGAGTGTAGAACAAAGGGTCATCAATCATCATTAGTGCAGCAAATTACAACTGAGTTGTTTGGCTCACGTTGCTGCGTAAACAAAAATTATGATCAAGAAACTCTTAAGGGAGGAGCAATAACTTTGTATTTTAAGCCTGTTCCACCAGTTGCCTAATCAGGTCTGCGTTAATCTCATCTGCAACCACACATAGTTTAACTTTCCCAACAGTTCTCCTAACCTGTCGTTTCTGCACTACAGGTATTAGTCATGATAGCAACAGCGGTCGCTCTAACATAGGGTCTTCTCAAGGAGCTGCAGAGTTGTGAGGTGCACTGCACTGTGACACCATACACACTTAAATGCACTAACAGCTTGAAGGATGATGCATGACTCCCAGATTCTACTTCAGGTATCATTGTTCCATTTTAGCCACTAGCCCCCCTAATTTCAGCTGGCAGATAGATGCTGTTAGCATGACAAGTGAATGAAAACAAACTCACAAAATGTCAAGAAATGAAACACTCTTTCTTCTATTTTATTTACTGAATAGAAATAATACACTTGTACACCTTCTGAATTCAAGTTTCTCAACCAGTCCGACCCTCCATCTTCCCTGCCTGCCATTTCTTGTCACCCCAAACTCATAGTCTTGGTGAGAGCTGCTGTAAATCACCTCTGTACTTCCTCAGTCCACTGAGTCCAAACCGACCTGATTGTTTTTTGAGGCTATGTTCAGCCCCAGTTTGTTGTCCAGTTGAGCTGATCCCCATTGTTTGTGGTGACTCCCCCTGTGATCCGAGCTCCCATTCCAAACAAACTCTGTGGCCACTAGCGCCACTGCTAACTGATTCATGAACTAATTAAAAGGACTCCATATCAAAATCTGGACACAGAGTTGGAGACAGGGTCCCATTCTTTCCCATGGTGCTCTTCTTGGGGGTTTGGCTAGTTAGCTAGGGGTACCTAGCTACAGCCACGGACAGCTAGCAGAGAGCAGCAGCTGTTGGTTGGTCTGGTGATATGCTGCTCTCTATGTCTTCGGAGCTGCCTTTGGACAAGATCCCTCCATGTTGGCTCCGTCTGCACCACTACGAAGGGTATGTTTTGTTTACAAAATATGAAAACAAGGTGCCATAACGGAAGATAACTGTATCTGAACACTTTTGGAAACATGGTAAGAAAGAGTTAACCGAGTGGGACAAGATCCTGGGCGGAACAGAAGTTAGTGTGAAGAAACGAAAACATGCAACAAGCAAGTCCATTCTGGAGCTAATTAAACTGAAGCTGCACTACTGCACTGCTCTGTACCCTACAAACACACACACACACACACACACACACACACACACACACACACACACACACACACACACACACACACACACACACACATGCACACACTCCTGCACTATGACAGTTGCATTAGAATGAATGAGAATCTCCAAACCAATCACTTCATAGCTTTATGGATCATCTGTCAGCTCAGCCATTAGACTGCCAACTTCTTGACATTTACCAACAAATTCATATTTCTCACACACACCCACACTTGCGCCCAAACACACACACACACACACACACACACACACACACACACACACACACACACACACAGGAGACGACGTACACTCCGTCACCCTGTTGGTCCTCGCTGTGGTAAACCCACAAACACCCACACAGACACACACTGAGCGCTTGTTGACATTTGCCAGCTCCACACATTTTTCTGCCAGGCATTTTCAAATGAAGGACATGAGATAGATCCCTGTGACTTAAGACAGATTGATCCGTTCCCGCCATTAAACTTGTTTCACCGCCTCGGAAGATGTGCTTCTCGGCGGCGTGCACACACTTGACACAGACAGATCCAATTCGAGCGTAAAATTTACTCGCCGTCTCTTGTTGGCTTCTTCTCCGCAGTGTGTGTGTGTGTGTGTGTGTTGTGTAAATTAGATTATGTGAGGTTGATATAAAGGATGAAGGCTGAGCAGGCCCGGACCACGGAGAGCTAGTTTGAAAGATTAAGAAGACATCACAGCTAAGTCATGACACATCTTAAATTAGTCAGGGAAGAAACTTTTAACCAAAAATGCCAAACTATGAAAGAAGAGATCAGTCAGGAAGCGATATTCATATAAAACAACCCTTCATGTCGGGGAAAACCCTGAAGAATGTCGTGAACCTGGTGTTTCTTTAACACTTCTGTTAATATTTCACGGGGGAATACTGTAAAGGTTACCGTAGCATAAGCCTTTGTGGGATGTTCATTGTACATAAAAGCAGAACAGAGATGGACAACGCTCAGAGCGGCTGGTAACGGATAAAGCTGGCAATACTTAAAGGGATAATTCAGGTCTTTTGATGTGGGGCTGTTTGAGGTACTTGTCCCCAGTCAGTGTGTTAGCTGCGGCAGATGACCGTCAGCTCTCCGCTTGTGTGGAGAAGCAGCACGTAGCGGCGGCAGGAAGCAGGACATTGTAGTGCTGTAAACCAAACCAGCGGCAAGACATATTTTATCCACCTAAAATAAGTCCCGAATAAGTCCTGCATAGAAAATATATATCTGTTTGGCACATTGGTACATTCCTTCAACCGTACAATTCCTATGCATGAGTGTAATGTAGTGCCAAAGGTAAATGCTGTTTGATGGAAACGCACCAAAAATGTTCATAACATAGCATACGCTGAAACAGAAATATATATATTTTTAACATAACTTTCTTTCATTTACAAGAAAACTCCACAGGATCCCTTCAACCCATCATAACATCTCACATTCTTAGTATGAAGGTCTTCAAATGCAATTTCTTTTATCTATAATGTTATCCCTTGTTTTGGCTGGTCTAAAAATAACCAAATTATAATGTATAGAGTCTGTGATATTCATTCACTGGCCGAAGAAATCAATAAACAAGCTACAAAAACACAACATGGTGGAATGAAAAAAACTAGGTGACAGAGCCCCATTCTCAGACTTCTTCAGAGACTTTTAACTGTTCAAGAGGACGTAAAGGTCTTTAAACCAAGAGAGGGAAACACACGGGCCTCAGCGGGGCTCTCCCTAATTCCTCCGGTGTCCATGGTAACAGCGGTAAGGTCAGCAGAGGTTGGGACCAGTGGGAGCCGGCGACTGGGAGGACGAGAGGTCATGTGTGAAAGGCACAGGAGGTCAGTCCCGAGCGTCCACACAAACGCACATGCAGAGTAATGAGTATTAGGTATTAATAGAGCTGTATGGACCAGGTCCTGTTTGGGCTAATGAGACCCCGGGGTTATTAGAGATTCACAGTGAGACACACTCTCTGCGCTGTGTTACAGGGTGATACAGATATAGCACCATTTAATTTAAAAAACTTTGCAGAATCACACCTGCTAGACGCTTAATTTGGGCTTTTTATGACTTTGGTCTCAACTTTTGTACTTTTTGCCATCGATTTTTGATTCATAACTCACTATATCAAACTACTATATTGATTATTTATGTTTTGATATTGAATGTACATATATATTTCAGATTTGTACCCATTGATCGGTGACATCCATGCAGATCTTCACATCTTTTTTTTTCTTTGAGTGTTTTTTTAGGTGTACAACTGTATCACGAACCATAAAGATAATAAAAACGAAAATTATAAGTTTTAATAAACTGCAAGGAGGTGGAGTACCACTTTTTTTTCTTTCTAAGGCTGCCGGGCCATTACTTCATGTTACATTAAAAGATTTATGTGTCATTTCACTCGCTCAACATCCTTTTTTAACCCGCCAGTCAGCGTCTAAATCTAACAGCGCTGGGTCATACATCTCATTCCCACCAGGGCTCAAGGTAACTAGCTTTCTCCATTTGAAATATTCACACACAATGTCAGAGCATTTACAGCCCCACGTCTACTGTAGGACCCTCACGCGGTCCGTGTAGTCACCGCTATATCTACTGTACAAGGTTGGAGCTGTAAAGTCACATCAGCATGCAGGGACATGCTGCACGTGTGTTGCCTGTAAAGCACTTTGGGACATGTTCCCTGATCCATGACAGAGTGAAGGGCTGAGTGGGAGAGAGGGAGAGAGGGAGAGAGGGAGCAGGAAAAAAAAAAGGGGCTGCAGACAAAGAGAGTTTGTGTGTCGCATGCATGTGCGCATCTGACTGTCTGACTGCCTCCACGTGGACAGATCCAGCTTCATGAGCCTCTGTGACTGATGTGGTCGAAGTGATCGGGTGCAGCAAAGTCTTGGACAGTCTTTGATTTGTTGCATGTAAAAAAAGAGAAACCTAGAAAGCTCATAATTAACCAGCAGGGAATAAAGGATAAGTTCACCCAAAGATGTGAATCGAGTTGTTATCTTCTCACCCGCGCGTCGATGGAAAGTAGGGGGAAGTTTCGGAGCTCTACAGATTTACGGCAAAACAGTGTTGCAGCATTCTCCTAAACAACTGCGGTAGATGGGGACTTGTTTCAAAAGGTAACATCCATCTTGTCTGGTGTAACCCAAGTCTCTGGAAGCCCAGAGGTTCCAAACTGATTTGAAAAGATGTTATTTACACTCTTCGTAGAGTCTAGATCTCCGCTGTAGGCTGCTGCTCTCATCAATTTGGGCTTTCAGGGTTTCCAGAGGCGAACAACAGAAAAAAACCCGCGCCAACATGCAATGACATGGTACCAACGCCATCGACTACAGACGACGTTTTCCCGCCACTGAATGTGGACGGCTCCAACTGTCGGCTGGCGCCTGGGCAACATCTTTGTAGCCCTCCCTGTTGACATTATGCTGGACTGGTGTTCACAGGTGGTTTGTCCTGAGGAAGACTGTGAGGCGGAGCTAGAGAGAGAAATTACAACATTGTAGCTCTAGATCTTAGTAAAACTTGCAGTTTGTTGGGTTTTCAAGCAGACGAACATTAAGTTACAAATCAGATCTATCAGCGAAAAATGAGAGAGTAAAAGTACAGCTGGGTGGTATGATCAGCATTTACAAGTTGGAAACTGGTAATTACGATGATACGAACATAGTTTTATAATATATCTCATATCACGAATAAAGATCCCCAGGTCAACAGTGAATCCTCCGAGCTCGAGCTCCCTTTCCTGTCTGTTCCTCTCAATGCAAATTGGATATTAAAGTGCTACATTTCAGTTAATCAGGGTCTGGCTTTAG
The DNA here is from genome assembly GCA_903131615.1 of Diplodus sargus. Taxonomy (NCBI): domain Eukaryota; kingdom Metazoa; phylum Chordata; class Actinopteri; order Spariformes; family Sparidae; genus Diplodus; species Diplodus sargus. Next base: position 6,388,406 of record CAEMYA010002128.1, on the reverse strand, counting down.
GAGCACACTGTGATCAGCCGAAATGTCACTTTTCTCGAGATAATTGCAATTGATTTTCATGCATTTTTTTGAACATTACCATTAGCCGCTTAATTAAGGGGTTTGGCGCGGCTCCAGCGTGGCGAACCGCGGGGACGAGATCAACTCCGAAAGACACACGCGAAACAGGCGACGCCAGCCCGTTTTTGTTTGTGCAACTGAAGTCCAATGAATGGAATTAAAATAAAAAGCTGTTTTGTCACGGCTCAGTGGTGAAAGTTGAAGTGCCGCTGCTTCTGTTATTGGCGGCGCCGAGGCTGTGTGAGTGCAAGCCTTTTTGTGTGTGTGTGTGTGTGTGTGTGTGTGTGTGTGTGTGTGTGTGTCACCAGGGGAAAAAAAGAAAAAAAACATCAGACAGACCCCTGGAGCAGCTGTTGTCCCCAGTGTGTGTCCAATGTTTCACACAGACACACACAGATACGCAGAGTTGTATCCTGCCTGCTCATACATACGTGCTACTTTCTTTACCAACCTCCCTATTTCTCCTCTATGTTTCTCAGTTGTTGCTGGGCTTACGCAACCTCGAAGAAAGCCAGAATCATAAAGGTCTGTTTCACCAACAGAGGACCAAAGAGCTCATCAGCTCTGTTTTAGGTTGTCAACCTACAAGCCAAAGTATGTGTCATCATTTAAGTGTTGGATTTTAGAGCGGCAACACCTCCACACAGCTCCGTGCATAAATTCAAAGCCCTCTCCACATCTGCTCTCGGCTCTGATCAGACCCGCACTCACCCTCCACTACAGCTCATTAGAAATCCTCCAGGGGACAACTGTGCTTAAATGCGCGTTCTGGAGGACCTCGGCTACCTCCACCGCGTCCACCAGATGTCCTCTCTCCCGCAGTACAAATCTTTCCTTCATCTGCTCTCCCTCGCTCCTCTTTAACCCTCGCCTTTCTGCCTCACCTCATAGCTCTGATTTGCTCTCCATCTCTAGCCGTCTCCCCGGGGGTCAGACGGACAGATGCGCAGCCTTGTCCTGCCCAAACGCACGCACGCACGCACACGCGCGCACAAACTCATTTCTGACCTCATTTCTCCAAGGAGGCCAGTTTAACAGAGACTATGAAAAGACAACAGCTGTACAGTACGAGAAAAAGGCACAAAGGAAGATGGAGAGATTCTTGTTTTTATTTCACAGCTGCAAAGAGACTAGAACTGCTGATAGATTTAAATGTTAATACATTCAGGCTGAAATCAAGCTCTAATTTTCATAGTCCATTGGTCATTTTTGCCCATAAAGAGCCAAAAAATAGCAAAAAATAGAGTGCTCATTTAAAATGCAAGGTGTCATATTCAAACCAACAGTTTAGGAAACCCAAAACAGTCAGAGGTCAAGAAAAAAAAAATCATATTTGAGAAGCTGCAACCAGGTTAATTATGCTATTTTCGCTTACAAAGTCACTGGAATGATTGAATAATTATCAATAGGGCAGGGCAATTAATCAAGTGCAAGTGCGCTATCCAAATTGCAGGAGCAGCAGTCGTAGATAAAATGTTTTTTTTACTTATCATGTTAATGTAAGTATCAATATAACTCTGAGTTTTCTGTCCTTCAAATAATCTACTAATCAGCTAATTGCCTAAGCTCTAAGATTCAGATCTGTGTAAATGTGCAACAAGTGTCCTCAAAATTAAAGCAAGTTTGAGCAGGTCGGCTCAGGTCAAGCTTGCAACAGTCTTAAAACTGGATGGCACTCAGTAGAGCGCATACCTCCACCAAGGCCCATCAGTCCCCTTTAATTCAATCAGATCCGGTCCAATATTAAACTGAACTGCCTTGATTCACTCTAAATTTCAAACCACCTGTAACCGATTAACCAGAATGATTCAAATTGAACCAAGTTATAGATACAACCAACAAAATATGCCTGATTTTTCTAGTCAAAATCCAGGCATTATTCCCTGAGGACTTAACAAAAACAGTGACAAAGAGCCTATCTTGCAATGTCAAAAAATATCTCCTCAGAAAGCTAATAAGTACACAGTGGGGATAAAAAAAAAAGGAACTTTAGCACTGTAAACTAAAGTGTTCATTATCCTTTATTAACAATTTCACCTCATTGACAAAAACAGCTTCATCTCAAAAACATTTGAGTACAAGGTGCAAATAACCTGGTAAGTTCAAAGATACAGTTTGTGACCATGATATGAGAAACATGCATTAAAATGGCAACAGAAATTGTACATACACTGAAATTAAGGGCTTACATTATCATCATCAGTAAAAGCATTTGGTGTGATCGAATCTTTGGGGAGCCTTTTTTGGGATCTGCGGGGAGAACATGGAGTTCAAATTCAGGCTCTTCATCACACCACAGTGAGCTCAGATGAAACCAAAGGACAATCAGTCAAATTACATCCGCTTCATTTGGAAAATCACTCATTTGGTATCTTTATATTAATCTATTAGTTGGTGTTCATTCAGCGGCAGCTTAATGAGCATTTGTTTCCAAATTTCTGAGTTTGGAAAAAAGATGCATCACTTGTTTCATAATCAACCGATCCGATCTGGTCAAACTATTAAAACTTCTTGGAGTGAATCATCTATGGGACTTTGCTTGTTTCTTTGGCAGATACATTTAACAGAATGGATAGTAGGTGGAGTGCAAAATAGCTTCAAAGTCCTTGCAGATGTGACCTGATATAAAGTGAGACAAAACTATGATAAAATGAATCTGAAAAGCATTGATGAATGTTAAATATCATCAACAGAGCGAATTAATAAAAGGAAATGTTACACTACGGTCAAATTGTATAATGCTTCTTCTACTTTCCAGTTTACTCCTTGAACGATAGTTAAGAAGATGTTTTTCATGACTTTTTTGGCCCGAGAAAGGCCCTCTTAAGACCAGAACTTCAGATGATCTATCTTCTTTCTTTCACATCTTGGCTGCTTTCACTCACACAAAGCGAGACGCTTCAATCATTTTTCATTCGATGCTTCTGCCAGCCTGAGACCAGTACAGGTGCTCATGTAGGTGTTTGAGTGTGAGTATGAGTGTGAATGTAAGGAGGGGAAAAAAAAAAAAAGAGTCAAGGAGAAAATATCTTATGCACGCCAAGAGCCAGGGGCAGGAATTAAATCCTCATTATGATCTGGCACCACAACCACCACCACTCTCTCCCTGTGTGTGTGTGTGTGTGTGTGTGTGTGTGTGTGTGTGTGTGTGTGTGTGTGTGTGTGTGTGTGTGTGTGTGTGTGTGTGTGTGTGTGTGTGTGTGTGTGTGTTATACAACAGCACAGTACCGTCTTGAATTATGTTTGAAGATCACAAACCGTGGTCAAAGCGTATTTTTCCTGTTTATTTAAAAAGATTACATGCAAAAGCTGCTCGTTTGAAAAAAAATGAATGAAAAAACAGTTTTTATATTGATCACCTGTATCTAAAAAAAATCATAGATGCATGTTTACAATCATCACGATGCACATCAATGCCAACCACGCACCACGCGACGGCAAATGTTCCCTTCGCTATGTCATTTGTTCATCATTCTTATCCAACAGGTGAGCTCGCTTAAGCCAACATTGACGGCTTTCTCGATGAGAGTTGGATGAAAAAATCGATACCACTTTGCCCACACCGATTCATGCCACGCACGGCAACTTCCTTAAGTCTCTGCTGCCTCTGATCACACAGAGAATCGTCACTACAGGCGCGGCTGCTTTAAAAACACCTCGGAGAAGCATGTTTTGTGCAAAACACCGCTGGAGTGGGGCTATGAGCGCAACTGGCTTTCACATGTCTTTGAAGCCGCTGTAAGCCTTGTTGTCATCTTTGTTAACTTCCTGTCCATTTTGCAGTTAGCAATCCCTTCCCTCTTTCTTTTCCTCAATTGCTTTCCTTTGCTCGGCCCGTTCGCTTGTATAAGCCGTCACTGGCTTACACTTGGCAGTTTTCACTGTTCTGCTATTGCCAGTAAATAGGCCCATCATGCTCTCTGCACGTTCATGACAGACAGGTCCGCCTCTTTATAGAGTTCTCTGTCCTGATTGGATAAAGTGCAGCTACCAGAAAATGTCTTTTCTCTTTTACAGCATTGAGTGGGAGGAGGAGAGACGTGGGTTACTGACAAAACACTCCAATACAGTGATTACTGTTGGAATATGGAGCTATTTGACATTTATTTTAATAAGGAAATAACGCTGACAGCGGCTTTAATGGAAAAGCAACTCTCTGCCTTGAGCTGGAAAAGTTGCAACCTCCAAAAACTAGCGCACTGTACGATAGAAGCCACGTATGTAGCGACAGGTCTTGGTGTTATCGGCCTCTTAGTTACATAACCCCTGTAAACTATAAACTGCTTATCGCTTTTCCATTTAGGGTTTTATAATGACTTACAAAAACAGGACAAAGCCTAACGTGCTAATTAATTACCTTTGGATGCGGTTAAGTGGATTTTGTTGCATTCAGAGAAAGCCAGATGAGCCGTTTCTTCCTTTTCACATTCTTTATGCTTAGTCAAGCTAACCAGCTGCTAGTGGTAGCATTCTATTTGCACTACAGACACGAGTGTGGTATCTATCCTCTCACTGGACTCTCAGCAAGAAAGGCATTGCAACCATTTCCCAAAATGTCAAATTAACGTTTAGTCTAATTCATAAATGTACTGACCAGACACAGATGTATTCACTGGATCAACGTTTAAAAAACATAAACCCCTTAAATATAGTAATCATTTTTTATTGTCCAACATATTCATTTCAAATACACGTTCAAACAAACTGATTAAACCGCTGAATAAATAGCCAATCAGATTGTTGCTGTTAAAATAAATAATGAGTGTTGACAGTTTATAGTGAGACACCACGTGCACTGAGACAAAAATAAATAAAAAACAAAAGTGCCAAGACAATAGAATGACACTGACCTGTTTTTTAAGCTTCTCTCTCTCTCTCTCTCACACACACACACACACACACACACACATAAGCATAAACACACATTTAATGCATGTGATGTTTAACATGATTTTACAACTTTGGAGGGCTTTTCAAACAACCAGCACAGCTTACTGACCGTCTGGGTGTCTGAATCCTAACTGGCTTGCAGTCCAGCTGACTGCCTGAGTTACAGGTCATTAACTGGTTTATTGACTGACTGATTATCGCCAATCAATATAACGGCAATCTGCATTTTTCCTGAAGAATGCCCGCAACTAACTACCGGATGGAGTGATGGATTGATTAACCGGCTCTGTGATCTTTCTTCTCAGAGCACCCTGAGGCTATAAAATGTGCCTTTACACCAGCGTATACCTGTTGAATTCACTCAAATCAACAGTGTACATTCACTATGGATCTGACCATGGAGGAAGAGGAGGAGGAGGAGAGAGTTGTGACTCCAGTGACGTTATGTTAACATATGCAGCAGCCCGGCTACATGCTCGTAAAAGCTAATAAATCTTTCAGAATATGAGTCAACAAACTGAGCATGCACTTCTGTTTGGAGCAACCCCCATGGCCTGTACATGTGTACCTCAGGTGGAAGCAGCCTGTATTATTAATATTCACTTTTCAGGTTATAAAACTGATTTCATTTACGGTCCATTGATACATAAAGTATGTTGGAAGATGCAGGTAGTTTACTTCTTCTGCTAAAAACGCTTTCCTCCATGACATATGTTAAAATAACCCATCCTTGGCACTAAAATTCGTTTTTTTAAGTGAATCTGCAGTAAAAAAAAAAGAAAAGAAAAATGATGTTGAGGAAGAACATATTCTGTAGTTCTGTTGACGGCTGTTCAGGGTGGATGTTGGCGCAATCCTACTAAATATTTTAAGACCGTAAAAGTACTGGTGTCTTCCCCGTACTCGTTCAGCAGTGGTGGGCCACAACAGCCAGAAGAAAACAGCTCAAGAAACTATATTAAAAAAAAATAACGTATTAAAAAAATATGTATTTCAATACCCCCCCCTGCAAAATGCATCCGGAAAAAAAGACCTGAAAGCTGCTTGTTAACCGTGTGTACTGTTCATATTTTGGGGGCCGCAAATACTCTGTGTGTGCCAGACACTACAGTAAAAGTACCTCGCCCGACACCGGGAGTAAAGCAATTAATACCAGTGGCTCGCAGGCCAAATCTCCCCCTCCATCTTCCACGCGTCTCTGCCACTCTCCTTCTTTGCTAAGAACTGGAAGCTTTCAGCAGAAAACACCGCTCTTTAATAATTTGTATTCATGTGTCATCGCTGCTGGCTACGGGCACTTTTGGCTCTCGGATATGGCTGCTGATCCAACAAGCGCATTAAAATCAACCATCAAGAGAAATGCAACTAAACAAGCATGACGGTCTAAAACAGTTATCAGCAAAATGATCAGCTAACAGGAAACACATGTAAATTGTTACACCGATGGTGACGTGTGAGCAACAGCCTGAAAAAAGCAGAATGCGTTAGTGTCTCACATGCATGGATGGATTATGAGACAATGGACCCCCAGGCACAAACATGTGAGAGCCCCCTCACCCCTCCCACATAACAGCAAGAGCCCCAGACTGAAAGAGACACAAACTGACTCCAAACGATGCATCCACGTCTCTTTGTGGTCATTTTTATTGGCTATCTGGTTTGTTCTGCCCTTTATAGTCATGTTGTGGCTCTTTGTAGTAATTTTGCATCTCTTTATGGTCATTTTACTTGTCTCGTTGGTAGACTTGTATCTCTTTGTGGTCACTTTGCGTCTCTTTGGGGTCGTTTCATGTCTCTTTGTGTTAGTTTTGTCTCTTATTTGGGTCACATTGCTATTTTATAGTCATTCTTTTATTTGTGGCCGTTTGCATCTTTTTTTCCTTCCATTTGGTGTCTCTCTGTAGTTGCTTTACGTGTCTTTGTAGTTGTTTTGCGTCTTTGTGTAGTTGTTTTAGTCATTTTGTGTCATTTAGTGTCTCTTTGTAGTCGTTTTACATCTCTTTGTAGTTGTTTTTCTATAACTTTTTGCTCATTTTGCATCTCTTTGTTGTCATTTTGTCTCTGTTTGATGTCACCTTGCATGTCATTGTTTTTTGTCAAATGTCGACATCTTGCATCTTTTTATAGTCATTTTCTATTTCTCTTTGGTCGTTTGGCGTCTCTTTCCAGTCTTTTTGCATCATTATTGGGGTCTTTTTGCATCCTTTCGTGGTCATTTGATTGACTTGACTTTTCAAAAAGAATTGCTGTCAGTCACTTCACACAGAGGCTCTGGCCCAGTGGCCTAAGTCTTGTTTTTGAAGAGTCAATCAAATAACAGTGGGCCTTTTCATTTGGTGTGAGGTCTGGAATACTCGTTGAGAAACGTACAACAACATAGACTCACGTGTGTGCACACATATGCACACACGTCCTGAGGCTTACTTCACATATGTTCATTGTGGTTGAGTAGCAACAACCTGTTTGGCACCAAGATAACCGACCTCCTCCAGCTTGACTCCAATGTTGCAGCAAGAGAGAGGACTTTCAAGTCTTCACCATCTTTGTCTATGTATGTTTGATATAGTTAAATCCAGCTGAAGAGCAGATGTGTGTCTGCTGTCACCAATGTGAGCATCTAACAGCCTAAAATCCCCACCGCCGCATCAGAACAGTTGTAGTAACACGTCAGGTCCCCAGTCCATGGCCGTCTGAGCCACAGCGAACACGGCCGCCCCGAGCGTAGCGGACAGCCCCCACACTGCCATCTTCACCATCCTGTTCCCCCTCCCCCACAGCTGGCCTCGGTCCCTGGGCAAAGCTGCTTCCAGACCTGAGTGTCGAGCGGACAAAAACACAGAACAAGGAGGAGGGATCAGAGCGTGAGGAGCGGAGACACGGAGGGGTCGAGAGGAATCAAAATGCGGGAGGCTGAACCAAAGCAGGATCAAGATGCATTTTGTTACTTGGATTGAAAATTAAAAAGGGGTCGAGGGATGTCAACAAACTAGGAGTAGAGACAAGAAGGGGGAGAAAACAAACAAAAAACAAGTATTAAAAAAAAAACAAAAAACAACCCTGCTCCATGATCAACTCAAGTAAAGTTTCACTACGTGGCCAGTTTGTTTGGTACACTAAGCCAAATGAATGCAGATATACCTCCGTGAAGGCTAAATTGAGGGGTGTTTTCGAAAACAGCCATTGCACTGAATGGCTCTTACTGAAAATGCAGCTCATAAATAGCATCAGAAACAGGTTTGTCATCATGAAAGTCTTAAGAATGTCAGTCGTCAGCCAATATTCAGCACTTAAAGACATTCAGGCTTACTGACTCCCGTTCAACGTCTCCTACAGTGGAATCAGGGGGTTCCATAGACCGTCTCTCTTTCTGTCCGTTATGCACTTCATCTTGGATGCTGCCAATTGAATTTTGATGAAACAACAGGGAATGATGTACATCAATTTTAATGTTGCATCGTTTGGCCTGAGGGGAACGTTACAGCATATTTTTGATTGCCTGTACATCACAGACAATATGTCAGACGCCGCTGATCAGATTTTCACCGAAACCTACGGGAATAAAGCATCTCTTTGTTCTGTTCTGGCACATTTAAATCTGAACTTGATTGGTCTGATGGGGGTAGTACATCATTTGTTTACTTGCTATTGATTGGCCCAAAGGGGGGGTTCGCCGACGTGTTTACTGTTGCCTTGTTTTGATGAATATATGTTCTGTGGATCCATCAAACGATTCTGACGGTCAGGTTGAAGTGTTTGCTCTTACAAATCTCACAGTCGATATCGATTTTCCACAAACTTCAAAGAACAAGAGCTCACTTTTACTTCTCTCGTCTGCACGTAAGTCTGTGCTGTCTGTCTATGTGTGGAGTCCTTCTTCAGAGTCAGTAATGAGATTATAGTTACTATTTTTACCATGTCTGGAGGTGTCGGAGCCATGGGCCTTGGTGAGGCGTTGGAGAACAGAGTCGGGCCTCTGGTGGAGGGTGGAGCGCTGAAAGGCCTGGAAGGTGCTGATGGACAAACTAGAGAAAGAAAACGGAGGAAAAGAAGGATGGAAAGAGGGAAGGCGAGTTAGTCGGTGATGGAGAAGAGAGTCAGGTGTTCGTAGAAAGGTGGAGACAAGCTGATGGATAAAGACAAGTGAGGAGAAAAGTGACAGACAGTTTGAGAGGTCTGTTAACTCCGTATGCAGGAAGCCATGGGAGTAATGCATTATGGGACATGAGTGTCTTTCAATATGAGTCAGTAAAGGCCTCGAGCCAGTGATGTCACTTCCTCTCTTGACCGATAGCCTGAAGTTACACTGAAGGACGCTGACAAAGAGACTGATGGAGAGGGAGAGAAAGTGTAGTCGAGTAATGTTTCCTCCTCTGTGTTAAAAAAAAAAGTGGAAAAATGGTCACATGCATGGTCACACACCAACACACACACACACAGACTGGAGGGCCTGTGTGTGTCCTTCCACCACCGAGTCTGGATGTGTTTGTAGAGCATCCCCTGTTGGTTACTGAGGGAATTACATTTCACCACATACAGTCAACATAAACCACCTCAAAATGTTTATGGTTAGGTAAACTTATGTGCAAGAGTCATGTGTTTTGATTAAATAACTGAGCACAAAAGTGAAGATGCAGGAACAATTAGCAAAGACTGAGTAGTTGATTGACTGAACACTGACAGACAACAATTTTGATGATTGATTAATGCCAGACATGCGCCATTTCAAACTCATTAAACGTGAACATTTGCTGATTTTCTCTTATGATAATTTACAGAACAATCATTAATTGCAGCCTGAGATGAACAACATGTATCAAAACCACTCACACCTGCACATTTGATGTAAATAACAATGCAACAAGTACATTTTATATATATAATGCAGTTGGTTTCACATCTGCTATCTGTGGATTCAATTTATGCACATCACACTGAAATTAGGTTGAATTCTTGTATTCATTTGAGGGGCAATGTGCAAGAATTTGGATAGAAACGTTCAAACTTTTCTTTTTTTTCAACCTCAAATATGAACAGAATTGACAATAGAAAAAAGGGAAAATTCTGACATTGCTGCATCTGTGTACTGTGTTGTAGAGATATCTACAGAAGTTAGCATGCTAACCAGCTAGCAGCTCGTTCCTGTGCCTGCAGTGTACACAACAACAGAAACTGCTCCGGTGTTCAAAGCTCCCAGCCTAGACCACTAAGCTGGACGGCATTCACTTTTTTATTATCAATCATTTTTAGTTTCAGTTAATCTCACCTCTTGCGAGACTGCAGTGCTGCCCGCTTGGACAGTAGCGATGGAGGATACTGGTCGAACAGGTCCTGAGCCTGGCCAATCAGGAGTTCGTATGGAAGATCCTGTGGGATGCGGGAGAGGAGGTGGTGGACCATGGCCATGTCACACTCGGTCTGCTTCACCTCCTTCTCTCTGTGCAACACAATCTGCGGAGGAGAGGAAGAGCAGGGGGTTAAAAGGTTTTTAACACTCGAAGCCGTGCACTGCGGTTAACCTGGAAGCGAATTTGAATTAAGATTATGCACGGTGCACTGTGGGTAGTTCCAGTGGTATTAGCAAGGCAGGATGAGTGCTGAGCAGTGAAACAGGCAGGCAGATGAAGAGTTAACCTCCACCCCATGCTGTGCGCTGTGCTCAGCCTTGGAGGAAACATGAACTACATTCTGCTTTGTTGTTTCACACACTTCAAACAGAACTCTCCCTCTGCCCAGCCCCTGCACGCACGCACGCACGCACGCACGCACGCACGCACGCACACACGCACACACGCACACACGCACACACGCACACACACACACACACACACACACACACACACACACACACACACACACACAACCGCAAATGAGCAAAATGCGCATGCATTAAAAACCCTCAGTTTAAACTCAAATAAAAACAAAAACAAATGTTCAACTGTAAACATTTCTGGCAAAAACAGCTGGTGTGAGCATCCATCCCTTTGTAATCCGTTTCACTCTCTCCTTCTCACTCAGCTGTCCTTGTCACTCCGCTTCCTCATGCAGTCCACATCCTTTTCTCTCATCTTCCTTTTATCTCTACCTCTGTCCCTCCGTTTCTCTGTACCCCTCTTTCACTCTCTCGCTCTCATCTGTTCATTAGGAGGTATCTAATTAACTAGTTCAGTGACTTCACAGTACTCTGCCTCACCATGTGCACGAGTATATGAGTGTGAGTGTTCATGAGTGAGAGTCCTGGATTACTGAAAAAACACTGCCTCCTCACAGCCCCAACACACCGACTGATGGCCAATGTTGAGGCCGTCAGTGACTTTCAGAGGCCGTAGTGGCTGCGTTGTGTCCCGCACAATTAGAAGTAGTCGGCCCTTGTTGGCATGTTGATTCGGCAGCAGAGCCATTCACAGAGAGAAATCACTCTGACTGACTAAGTGAATCAGTGCACGAGAAGAGAAACCCATTTCGCACAGTTTCTCTCTACTTTTCACCTCTGCTTCTTTGCCAGTGCCAATTGCAACTTTGAATCGAATATATTCTTAGAAGTGGCTATATTTGGTGTCAAAAAACGCTGTTCCTCTCACACAGTTGACCTTCAGCCTTCAGTCTATACTGTTGCTTTGGTGTGTCTGGGCCCTTACCGTGGCAGCGAGGTAGATGGGCATCAGTGGGTGGGAAGCCAGGAAGAAGTCGTAGAGTCTCAGGGTGTGTTTGAACTCCGACAACACGTGGCCAAACCATGTGATGAGCCAGGAGAGTGCAAAGATTGTTCCTACCTCCGCTCTAAGAGAGAAGACCAGTATATAATGAGATGTAAACAAACAGAAGAGCACACAGGGCTGTCTGATGAGCGTTTAAAGCTCACATATTCTGCTCATTTTCGGGTTCGTACTTTTATTTTTGGTGTCTACTAGAAAATGATTACATGCTTTAATGTTCATTGTCCATTGCTGCAGAGCATCTTTTCACCCTCTGTGTAAATGATCTGTTTTAGTGCCTGTCTCTTTAAGGCCCCCCTCCTCAAAAGTGTGGTCTGTTCTGATTGGTCAATTCCCTTAGGCCTGAGCAGGTACCGCCCACTGTGTTTCCACACCAGTTCATGTGTTTTTACGCAATCACGGCTGGGGAAGTTCACTGTGGAGTGAGCGTTTTAATACTTTTACAGTATTCATTTATCAGTTACGCCGAAGAAAAAAATAAATAGAACTCTCACTGCAGTATGAGACCTTTAATGTTTCCTTTTTATTTTCAATTTTACCAGGAAAGCATGACTGAGGTTATCGGTCCTGGCCAAGAAAAGCAGCAGTAAGTTACAGACACACAACAAAACAGGTTACAGAAAATACGCTAAAATAGCAGAATAAGAAATGATGGTCAGTAGGAAATCACAAGTAAAATTTCTGACAGCTATAAAATGAGAATATGTGGGCAGATTATGATGTTTTTCTATCTTCTGGGCAGCGTGTGGTTTCAGTTCATTTCAGTTTGGAATGAACATCATCACATCACAATCCATCACAAAGACCAAGTCTCTCCGAGTTGATTTTCATACTGTAGCGAAAATGAATAAAAACCAGTGGCTGGAAGGCAGGAAATCATTTTGAAAACTAATGGTGGGCCAAGTGGTGGCGAGTGGTGTGCAGTGCTGTGAAGTATAAGCAATTTTTTGTGAGGAAAATCTGAAAAATGCACTGGTATGATCTGGCTACATCAGCCTGAAAAACACTTTAATAAATGTAGGGTACTCATGAGAGACAGAGAAATAATGGTCAAAGCAGAGGCTCAGATATCCTCTCTTAGGGCAGAAACATGGTCAACACAAGTGTGTGTGTCCACATCTCCATGTGGACACGTTGTGTCTGTTGAGGAATGTGTGCTGATGTGCCTACTGCACAGAAGGAAGGGAAACAGAAAGAGATAAAAGAAGAGAAGTGGAGATGATGTGTCATGAAAATGCCGATGTTCAGCTAAAGCTTCATCAATCCGTGCCGTTTGTTTTTAGGAGAAGTGAACAAAAGGGGTCAACTTTCTCTTGGCGTTTCATGCTAAAGCGCCCGCAGGCTGCAGCACTCAGACTGCAGCTCACGCCTGCGTTGCGTTATGACTTCCGAGTGACACGTAACAACGCGTGAAATCGATCTTGCGTAGCTTGAAGCGTATGCATCACGTCTGCATTCGTGTACTTGCGTGGACCGTGTTTCTGCCTTCAAGCCCAAAACATGATTCAGGCTCCAAATATGCTGCATCCAACAGTTCCTCTCAACAGTGTGCTTTGGTTAGAGGCTCCCTGAGAAACACCTACATCTTTCAAACGGATTGGGAGACAGATTTTACCTCAAGAATGTGTCTCTGATCGATAGTTTGATCCAAGGGTCATGAAATATTAGGGTTGGAAGAGAAAAATAAATTTGCTTTGCCTTCACGTAATGTTTATAACCCTCAAATACTTTCTTCTGTCTTTCATTGTTGTGTGCCGACATAAATATGCAGTTATTTTTGACAGAGTCTCAACTAAATTGGATGCTCTCAGAGGCTGGTAATAAATATTGGATAGGAACATTCAGGAAGGAAGAAGAGGAAGG
>CAEMYA010002128.1:6338060-6374783 GCA_903131615.1 Diplodus sargus | reverse complement strand
GATGGGTGATGAGAGGGACATAAAAGAGATAAAATGAAGTGGTAGAGAGGGAAAATAAAAGGAACAATAAAGAAGAGGGAGCGGAAAGAATAAAAAGAGGCAGACATGAGAAGGCAGGTTAAAGGAAGAGGAAGTGCTGACGAAAAAAAAAAGAGGCTTCCAAACTTTGAAGTGGGGTGTTGTTTATCCTGACGTTTTTCTGCGAGTGCACTGTCTGGTCTGTTGGTGCTTTTTGAGTGTTTGTGTGAGCTTGTTTGTGAGTAGACAGGTAATTTGCAAATATGGAGGTTGCCAGCACAGCATCAATTATGAACAGGCAACGAGACAGCAGAGGTACTGGAGACGCAGCGGTACACACACATTTGGGCGGTACACACACCTCTGGGTGCAATTCCCAGTCCGCACAATCCACCCCAACATCAACCTGGAGTAGCTTGGATTATCTTAATAAAATGCTTTTTTTCTGTTGCTGTTTCAGTAAAGTGCAAAAAGATCATGAATCATTTTTTGGCTAATTACACCTCACAAATAAAGGTAAATGTGGTGCAAACCTTGGAGGGGCAGAAAAGCCTCTGAAACAGCTGTTGGACCATCTGACACAAGAACTCCCCAATGAGATCACTACAGATGCAATTTTGATTCAAAAACAAAACACAGCACTCTGTCTCACTGTAAGGCTAACAGGTGAACATCAACACGTTGACGCCCTCTAGTGGTCCATACTTGTGTTACAGTATGTCCAAAGCGACCAGTTCCATTCCTATCAAACAAACAGCTAAAATCTATTCAGTGCAACAGGACAAATGCTTTTTTTGTTTAAAGAAATGAGACAGTACATAGGGGCTAGCATCCACTGAGTAGCAACAGCACATTTTTAAAACTCTGTGTGTGTGTGTGTGTGTGTGTTTGAATGAGTACCTGATCATGAAGTCATGCAGTTCGGTGTCAACCTGTTCCAAAATAGGCATCAGGTAGTTTAAGATGTGTTTAGTGCGGTCCATGGTCGGATCCATGAAATCCCTACAGAAAAAAGAGAAAGAAGTTATATAAATATCACTGCATAATATAACAATTATATAATTTAATAATAACTGGAATATGGATGGTTTTAGAGCTTGCTTAATGTATTCATTAGTTAACTGGAATGGCCAAAAAGTTCCCTTTAATTCACTCAAGCCTAATCACCGCTGGTAGCCTTGTAAATCCTTTTTTCTCATCAGCACATCGGTGGTAGGTGCCGGTTTATACTCCGATATGTTACCGTATAGCAGCTAAATAAACACTACACTCTATGAAACATATTTAAATCTGCCACACCCGCAGGGCTCTAGACTAACTTTTACCGTTGGCACTGGTGCGTCTCACTTTTTAATTTCACGTAATTTTGGTGCACTGGATGACACATTTTCATCCAACTTCCTAGCACATTGTGTTAATGATTGTTGACAGGAATAAAGGTTGAATTAATGTTTTCCTTCACAGAACACACAACAAGAAATTGCTCTAACCACGATTGTAAAATAAAAAATGAAGTTATGAATTCCTGATAATTAAAGTTCTCAACAAACTCGAATGAATAAATCAACTCCAAGCATTATTGGTATATTATGAAAATCATTCATTGATTTAAAAGTGTGAACTTAATGTTGAAACTACATACTGCACGGCTGCTACTAAAACATGCTGGTTTGGGTATTAACGATCCACGATTTCTGTCCTTCCCTTGAAACGAATGTGGGGAGCAGTGCAGGGCACAGGAACAGGGTGTATGTAAGGAAGGCTATATGCTGACAAAACTGTCTGTTGAAAAAATCTTTATAGGCTAATATTTGTTTAAAGGCATGTTTTTAGAGACTACATTGTTTTCAAAAAATCTGACCTGCTAAATTATGGGCGCACCGTAGCATCCTATGAATATGTTGACACACACACTGCACAGATTTTTGAGGTGCATGTGCAACTAACACAGCCACACCATGGAGCCCTGGTCTGGATTTCCATTAGGATCTGCAAACATTTTTTTTTTGATCCATGCATTATTCCCTTACAATCTCACAGTTTTTAAAGAATGTTAGAAAAATGTCCTGGCTCTGTCCCTTTATCCAGATCAACACAAAAAGTTAATAAGGTTTAGTCTAAGCCGAGGCCAATCCGCCATCCAAGTTTTGAGGAAATTAGTTCAGTTTTTGTTTTTTTTTGTGCTTCTGCTGCAAACAGACACAGGTGAAACATAACCTCCTTGGTGGAGGTCAAAAATATACGTACCTGAGATGGAAATTAGACAGCGTGTCCAACATGGCGATGGCCATCCGCTCCCCGACCACCAGCAGCAGAGAGACAGCCACATCATGGTAGCCTTGGTAATAATGGAGCTGTGGGTTGCGTTTCAAAACCTCCAGTATGATGTCAATCAGCTGCTCCTGAAGCACGGCCCTCTCTGCGGCTGGCATACCTGAGAGAGAGCCATGGATCGTCACATTCAATCGTGTTCGACATGGAACAGCCGGTTCTCTGAGAGACTGATAAAGGCCTGGGCGGCCACTGGAACATGGTCATGGGACATGGAAACTCTAAACACACCATGTGACGTTTTACATTACTATCCTGTTCATCCTTTAACAGCAAATCAACATCAAATTTTAGTTACAACATTTTTCCTTGGTTTCTTCTGCCTGCCATAAACGTTTATGTAGCCAACACCACAAGTACAGTGAGTGTGGGATTCTCTGTCAGATAAGTCACTTCTCTCTGTTGCTCTCCAAACATTGTGATTTTGGCTGACAACACAGGCGTCTTATGACATAAGAATCTTGCCTGGTGCTGCTTTTACCCAGTTCATTAATTATTAAGCCTCGTCAGATAGCTGCATGTTGCTGCAAGTACGAGGGTACAGTTTGATAAATGGTTCTCTGAGCTCTGGTGCTATCTTTAGAGATAACACACACACACGCACAAACACACACAAGCACGCACGCACGCACACCTTTAGGGAACCGCTTCATAGACCTCCTGACATCCAGGAGTACTTGGTTGTAGTCCTTGTGGTTCTTCCTCACATCTCGACCTACAACACAAGACATTTTGTTAGTATTTCTGCTGATACCAGTAAATATGAGTGTCAACCAAAGACTCACCAGGTTTATGTGGGAGCTCGAACACATTGATGCTCAGCAGTTTGGGCCAGACTTTCCTCCTCAGTTCATCAGTGAGCAGTCCTCCCTTACTGGCTGCTGCTCTCCTCAGGGTCTCAATGTCCACTGGATCACTGCAAGTTAGAATTGGACACTGATCAGAGTAAGTCTCCACTGGCTTCTAGTGCAGGAATGTTATCTATTTGTATAAAAAGCAAATTTCCATGGACACTAAATAACTTGCTTAAACAGATTCCACACAGAGCCAGCTTAAACTTTAAAACGGTCGTGGAGCTGAATTATTAAGTAGCCGAAAATTGAGATACTTAAGTCAAGTACATCAGTAGTGAAGCACTTCTGTAAACTGTACTTACAGTCTTCCATCATTGGTTATTGTGAATTTCGACACAGCAATGTTTGAAAATTGTTTGTCAAATGGTTCAATGAAACTGTTTTGAATTCACAAAATCAGCTCGCTCAAATCTGCGGGAGCTCTGAAGTCCTACACGCCTCCTGACACAAATGTCTTCATGATCCGCATCACACCATTCCTCTGGGCCCATGTGAGTAATCTTCATGTGTGAAATTAGCTTAGTGCGGAGCGATGAAGGTCACCGTCTCTGGATGAATTCAAACCATCTAATTGTGGAGCAGTGAGCAGCCGAGGGACGGGAATTCCTTCCCACTTGGGAAAACACATCCCATGGCTTGTTGCTCTAGAGCTGCTAATGGAGGCGTTTTGTACAGGAAAAACTGTTAAAAGCTTGTATATTTCTAGAAATACAGGCATATATGTGTAAATGTGTGTTAGCATCTCAGTGTATATCGACCATCATTCATCAAATCAAAGGTTTCTCGATAGCAGCAAGATAGCTCTATTTGCAGCAGTTTCAGATAAAAGATGAACATAACAGCAATCCAGGAGGTGTTTTGACTGAATGTGACAAGCTCCCGTGTGGGAAAATAAAATTAGCTCTACAACACCTCAAACCAATACATCCTCCTGGATGACATTCAGGCTAGAATAAAGAGTGAATCATCCTTAAGAAGCAAATTGTAACTGATTATTTTAACCTGATCAAAGCCTGATGGATCTCAGCCAACTTCTGTTTCCTTCCACAGTCTGGTTCTGTAAGCGGGAGACAGAGATGAGGAGGAAAAGACAAAAGAAGTATGTGGGTCAAAAACCCTGTTGTGATCATTTTTTGACAGATATGATTGCTTTATGATTCATGACAAGTGGGAATTATCATTTTGGCATTCCAATTTTTATCTACTGAAAAAAATCACGATGATGTGACATTTGTTGCTGTTATGTCCCATATGTTAACTTTATCAATAAATCGAAGCTTCTGTGATTTGGATAACGCAGGAGACCATATTGCTATAATATTAATGTTAATATATTAATAGTGCAGCCGTATATACAAAAGTATTGTTAATAGAGTTGGGACTAAAAATTGACACGCAATTAAATCACAATAGTTTTTTGTTTTGTAAAACATTAACTGTAACGTGTCACTGTTTTGTATTAAGATTTGGAGTGTGACTATGTAAGTACAGTGGGTAAAAGTATCTTATGTGACTTGTATGATTGTTTTGGAAATCATACAGTCAAATGTGCAAAACAAACCACATAAACCACAACTAAAATTATTCTAAATGAAATTTGCATTCTGTCTGTAGAACTGTGTTGTTTTGCATTTTCTGCCCGACATCATTTGCACAAGCATAAAAAAGGGTTTGACTTTCATTACTGAGTACCAGAATTATCTACCATCTGATTGTTTGAATGGCTTCAAGGTTTCAAAACATAATCCAGTGTTGAGTGGTGATAGCAGGTTTTGTGTATTTGCTACAGTGAATACAATCAGGGCCCGTGGTTGGTTCCTCTGTCTGGCTAACAGCTGCAACTTTCCAAATTGTCCAAGTTGGCTGACAGGTTGCCACGCATGCACCTCTCGAGAGATAAGCAGCTAACGTGTACTTAACAAAAGGGACAAACAAAAACACAGACGGTGATTGTAAACAGGTTAGCAGTGAACAACGGTGAACAACTCGTGACTCCTGTCTCCTAATGCAGTTTCGTGTGAGCTGGCCTGACTGCGGTAATAGTATTAAGTTCACTGGCATTTCGCCACGCAGACTTGATTAGTCAAGTCCCTGTCTGTCGGCTCAACGTACAGTAGGTCAATATATAAGTGAATGTAAAGGCTTTATGAGGTTCTTATTGTTGAACGAGCTTAGCGTGACTAGCCTGTCTAGTGTGTTTGTTAAACACTACCTAGCTATCTGTCGGTTCACTTACCTCTTGTGACAGCTCCATTCCCATTCACTCCAGCTCCTGTGTTTTGTTTCTTCCTCTTGAGCCTTTTCATCCCCTTTAAAAACTGGCTACCGACTGACGAAGTTTGTGTTGTGCCATAGGCGAACTAACAATAAAAGTTATGTCTCCAAAATGATAAAAACACTCACAATATTTGGGGAGACGTGTTATACGTTTCTCTCAACAGCTGTCCCTGAAAGAATCGAACTAACTTGAGGGTAGCGAGCGATGCTCCGATTTGACAGACGTGACACGTGACACAGCGCTCGAATCCCATTGGCTTTCCATCAACTTCCACCGCAACCTGACTTGACTGTAGTTTTGTAGTTCTTATAATATTTTTGCGATAGTCGCCGATGTTGGTTTTATTTTATGTTTTAATGATATTCACTTGATTGAAATGTGGTTAATGACTTAATCACTTACTCTGAATGTTATCACCTGTACACGGTTATGTGCTATAAAGCAAATATTTAGTAAAACAGTACATTATTATGGATAATAAAATGTGATATTTTTATCTTAATCTGTCAAAATGTCAATATAGACGATGATGTCTGTGCCTTTTAAGAGTATGTGTTGTATGCACTACATATTTTCTCTCTTCTGAATGTGAAAAATGCGAAAATATACATTCAAAACAATGAAAAATAAACTTTATAAAGCTTTATTGAGCACTTGCAGAATCCTGCATTTGGAACAAAATAAAAAACAATGCAAGTTTAAATGAATAAGATAAATACGCATATGTATTGTCCCCATTCATGCAATACTCTATTAGGGTGGTTTATTGTTGATGACTTTGATCCACTGGAATTGATGAAGTGCAATGGTGAGATCTGATGATAGCATGATATTGATGATCTTGTTGATGTAGAATACATTTATGCTCTAAATGCCAGTGATTTGCGATTGCAAACTCGTTTAGTGAATGACTGGTACAGGGTCAATTCAGGACATACAGTAAAACGAGGCAGTAGGCTACAAGAGTTATTTCCTGAACATTTTCCTATCAGGCCACCCTTGGTTGCAGTGGCTAATTACCCTGGATGTGGCTTTGACCCTAACTAATGTGGATGTGATTCTGGAGCCTACGCACATTGCATTGCATTGTATACAAAAGCATTACTTCAAAGTACTATCAAAGTACTTCCTCTTCAAACTGCACCCCTATGTCTAGTTACGTATTCATACTGTGTGTGATTCAGATCATCATCACTGATTGGTGGAGCTTGTTATTTATTTGTTTTTTAAAATTTATTTTGGAGTAATGCAGTCTGAGATGCAAACCTCGGGGCAATTTACCATAATGCAGACTCAACTACATCTAAACAGCATACAAATCTAATGTGTTTATATCTGAAGTTGTTGAAGCTGACTAAAAACACGTGTTGTACCTTCTGTATGTTTATTATAGCAAAGAGGTCAGATTTTACGATGATATGTTATGACAAGAATGAACAGGAAACCCCAGTTGAGTTTCAACTTTTGTGGTAACAGCTTTCCGGAAGTGGATTGTGAGTTCGGCTCGATAGGGGGATGCGAGTTGAAAACACAGACCTGGCAACCTCGTTGACAATTGCACCTTGAGCAGTAGTAGTGATGAAACGCTTGATCACTTCCAACACTGACACGACTTGGGCAGCCCGCTACTATTCATTCAGCTCTTCATGTAAAAGCTGCGGGTGGAAACAGAGAAACGGGTGAGCAGAAATGTCAGGCAGGTAAAAAGGAGAGAAAGAAAAATAAACTGCGTGACTGAAGCCGCTGAGATGAGCGACAGAGCCGAGATGAGAGGCCCCGTAACCCGCCGGAGGAGGACGACCATCGCCGGGGGTGGCAACGGAGCTATCGGCGTCAAACAAGCCAACGGGAGCAAGTGGCACGAAGCCGGGGAGAAACCGCCACCGTGTCCGGCTAAAGCGAAAAAAGACGAGGTGGACAGGCATGCGAGTAATAACGGCATGGTGGACAAACAGACGAGGGTGTCAGGTGAGCAGCAGCTCGCAAACACACCGAGGAAACAGAGGAGCGCGGTGGAAGATATCAACGAGAGACTCAGGTAGGCAGCCGTTGATGGCACGCTCCGACGTGACGTACGCAGAGTAGCTAACTGCAGCTGTAATGTCACGAACAAGCTAGGCTACATTTCACAATAACATTACAGATGTTCTCCTCATTTACAAGATGTTATGTGCGATATGGCCTCGAAATAATATTGTGATATTTCTAAGCTATATCGCAAGTCAAAAATATTTACCTACATAATTTTAAAACTCCTCAAAAAGCACTTAAATGCTAGCAATGGGTGATAAAAGCAAAACAAATATCGCGACATTTTGGATTGAGTCAGTATTACAGGGATGAATATTGGTGCTTTGGCAACATTCATTCATAAATAAAGATCAGTATAATGTGGATATAATGGCTAAGTGGGTAAAGGCAAACAATGGGTTTGTTTTCATGACGGAATAAACTTCAAGGACAACTCAGTTTCGTAAGATTTTGCTTTGTTTACATGTGGCGGACCCTGCCACCTCTCAGCTTTAAACCCTGAGATCAGCTTGATTATTCAGTTACGGAAAAAAAACATATTTTTGAGTTATTATTATTATTATTATTATTATTATTATTATTACCACCCCATTAATATTGTAAATATTAAAAATCTGAGTTTGAATTTCTTCTCCAAAACTACATAGCGCCACTTTAACAATAATGCATCCTTTAAAACCAGGTAAAGGCGACAATATGTAACATCTAAGACGATATATATTCTCATAATCACAATAGCGATATAGTATGATATATTGCACAGCGCTAGTGTCACTTAATCATTTGTATTTAGAATCTTATCTTTCATTTTCCTTAGCTTTTATCACTGGAGTTAGCTTGTTTACGCTTAAATTGAGACACTGTGAAATAGCACTCAAGCAGCGATATTCAACTTGCTTGTGCAAATTAACTGACTTATTATCAAAATTAACTGTGTATAAGGATTGACACTAAAACACTCAAGGCATACCACTAAAACACAAACCCCATAACCCTGGAAATCCTTAACACAACCATTAGTTTTATGGTAACATGCCCTTTTCTCCGGATATGTCTTTGAAAACATGCATTTCCGGTTGCAGTTTTGCACATCCCTTGGACTTAAAATGTTTAAAAGTTGGTTTCCTGAGGGACTCAAGCAACACTAGTATGCTTAAATAGTGATTGTAACATTTTTATTGGAGGCTTTCCAACTATGTATGCGTGTGCTGTCACTTTCCTGTATTACAGCAACTGTGGCATGCGCTTTTGCAATACTGTGCTTGCTCACTACGTCTCTGTCTGCACGTTCCTCTGCTGCCCTGGTGTTGACATCTACGTGTCGGGGCACTTTTCTCTGTCTTTAAGTGTTCCCTGTCTTCCTTACTTGATTCATATAAACCACCCCCGTCTCCTCACCTCATCCATTCTCTCCTCTTTGTACTTTCTTCTCTACTCTCCTCTATCTGCTTTACCTGACTCTTTCCTTTCCGCCTCTCCTCTCTTAATTATTTTCTATTTCACCATCCCTCTTTTCTTACCGCTCTTTGTTCTTCTCTCCACTCTCCTTCATCTCTGCTCTGCTGACTCTTTGTCACGTACAGCTGTGTATAAAATAAAAAAAAACTTGGCCTGAAGAACAGCCTGAGTTTGCACAATGCTCTCTGGACAATGGGGTCAATATCTTTAACCTACATTTTCGCAACTCTTTCATTGCCTGGTGCCACATTGGACTACTGCATGTGATTCATTTATTTAAAAGGCCTGAGCTCTAGAAAACTATTTATCCTGAAGTTGTTTTTGTTTTAATGTCGTGTTAAGAAAATTTGTGAAAAAATTAATGCATCCACCAATACACAGATTAAAATTAGCATCGTAAATAAATAAAACTTCTAAAATATTGCACAAATGTGTAAAGCATAATGAGTCTTCCACACTGTCAAATTAGTGAAATGTGGAGTTTGAGGAACCACGTTCCTGTTCTGAATAATTAGTGGACCAACCATGAGTCACTATGAGTCATGCAGCCTCCTCCAAACCAAATACAAACACTGTTTTCAAAATGCAACACCATCCCTCTTGGTCTCTTCTGACACACACCTTCAGTCATGCTTAATTTCAAGATGCAGTTGAATGTTTCGTTAACAGAGGTGACTGATTGTTTCATCCCTCAGGTCATGGTGATAATCAGGCAGGATGCGAAGAGCTTGATGTACCCTAAAAATCAATTATCTGTTCACTGTTTGCTTCCCCACAGCTGTCACGTCCTCCAGGAATCTCTCTTGAGCTCAGCCAGCGGTTACAGCAACTACAGAGGAATCCTCAACTGGTGTGTTGTCATGCTGGTGAGTAAAACTACATACACTGCGAGTCACTTAACTGAAAACAATTAGCAACGTAGACGCTCACATTAGACTGCAATCATTTGTCGATTTATCAATCATTTGACTGAAAGAAATCCAGTTGCCGGCGATTTTGATAATGAATCATTGTTTCAGTCAATATTTGCTGGTTACAGCTTCTTATATGTTGGGATTAGCTGGTTTTCATTGTCCTTTATGACAGTAAATGAAGTCCTTGGATTTTAGAAAAGAAGAAATTCAACAACATCAGTTCAGGCTGAAAATAATCATTAGTTGTCGCTCTACATCCATGAATATGCACCCTCTTTTCATTTGAATGTTTGTGGAACTACTGACTCATAAACACAGAATGAGAACATAACAGTAAGTCAAATAGCAATTTATAATTTTCTCTTTCATCTCTTGTCGTTGATTCAGATTACTGTGTGTGGGCCTCTTGCACATCGGCACATCTGTTGTTCTAAAAGCTGTCAGATATTTGAGTCATTATTTTTCACAAATGCATAACACATTTGTCTTTTGAAGCTCACACACAAACTATGTGAACAATGAAACAATGAACCTGATAGATTGAACAAAGGCATCTTGTCAGAAGATGTAATCGACATTTAAATGTTTAAGTTCAGTCTCAGCTCAACTTTGACCAAAGTTGTAGTTACTGTGCTTTGGTTTTTCATTATATAAAACAATTACAATAATTAGAAAATAACTAATGTACCACATTTTTTTGGCAGTTTTAAAAATGACTTTCTTTGTCTGTGTGAGTCGTCTGTAAAGTCTGATAAGTTGCTTCCTGTGTTATCTCTCTTCACACAAGTAGGTTCACCACATTCATGCACAGCTAAATGCTTGTTGCCCAGTTTAACATTTACTTTGGTATTTCATTTGACTCTCAAGTCATCAGAAATCGTCAGCTGTACCTGTATTCAGGGTGTTATGTTATATCTTCAGTGTGTATCCTGATTGAAGTGACAGAAAATCATACATTAAGCAAACACCGAGGAGAACTTTTCTGTCATCCCCAAGTCACAGGAGTGAGATGATTATAGGGTGCAAAGCAAGAAGCATCTGTGACCAAATACAAATGGAAAAAGTGTTGCACTTTAAGCATCTTTAATGATTTTGAGTGTTATATCGTTTTATTTTTAAATCCTTGTTTTAATAGTCACACGTCTTAATGGATTAGAACATCATTTACATGCCGGATGGATGTTTTCTTAGCAGTATCTTTTCAGTCAGTGGCTTGGCCAATGAAGTCATTCTGAAATTCTAAAATAAAACATGAGACTAAAAGATTAATCTTCCAGCAGGGATATTTTTATTAATAATCCTGAAAAAAGCCTGTGTATGCATGACAGTTTGTGCTTACAAATCTTAAGCTCGCTAGTACGATCTAAGAAGGATCACTTGAAAGCAGCAGCACAAGAAGCGTCTTGCAAAAACATGAGCGAAACCCTCCATATGACAGAAAAATAAACTGGCAGGAGCTCCTTAAAACAGCTGAAAGACTAAGCTACAGTGTACGCACTTACTGTACACAACATGTGCAGCTTCTGTTTTAGACACTGTTGAAGATGCAGTGGAAACTGGGGAAGTTTCAGTATGTATTATGGTTGCCATGTTGAGTGAGTTTTGCCGTGTGGTTTCTTTCTCCATTGCTTTTCAAACTCTTGAAACCCAGCCCAATACTACCACGAGGGTTAAGGTTAAATTTACCTCAATACTTTAAATCATTAAAAAGGTAAATTATCAGTTGTGTTTGATGCAGAATCTATCAATTTTTGTGTTAGATTGTTACGTTCTTAATGAAGCCCATTTCTGCTTGTTAAATAAGAAAAAAAGGCTTGATGAAAAAAAATAATCCCATGGTAAATTGTAATTATAAGATAAAAAGGTGAAATGATCAGATAAATAGTCGTAATTAAGAGAAAACAGTCATAATTACAAGACAGAAAATTCATAATTATGAGATATAAAGTGGACATTTTCATATATATGAGATATGTATAAGATGATTGTAAGATAATAGTCATTAGTAGATAAAGATAGAGATAAATGTTATTATGGCACAAAAGAAATTATGAATAATAAAAGTAGAAATTAATATTGAGTTTTATCTCTTTTATACTTCAGACCTTTAATCACTTAAACTCTCTAAGTTTCTATCTGTTTTTATTCTTTAAGTGGCAGAAACAGTCTCTGTTGAAGTTGCAACACAAAAATCGGAGACATGTCGCACTTCGACATCTCCTCCTGGTCTGGGTTCACATCAGGACAAGTGAACTCTTGTACCAATGCCTGAAATTGTGTGTGTGTGACTGTGTCTGTACGTGTCTCCAGAGGCGCCCTGCAGTGCCTCAGAACATCCAGTCACATCCAGTGTTTTGATAGGCGTGGAGGATACAAATATCCAGTTAGCTCTAATCCTAATGAAATTGAAATGGACAGACTATAATTGGAGCTCTACACATGTGTGCATGTTGCTGTCTTTGTGCACACACAGGCATGGTTTTGCACATGTGGATCTACAATGTACTGCACTTGCATAGTTGCACGTACAAGGATTATTATTTGTCCCTGTGTCTGTGCGTGTGTGTGTGTGTGTGTGTGTGTGTGTGTGTGTGTGTGTGTGTGTGTGTGTGTGTGTGTGTGTGTGTGTGTGTGTGTGTTTGTTGGCTTTTCCAAATCAAGCCTAATTGTGCAGTTCTGTGACAGGATTAATCCCGTCTTTAAAAGTTTGTATTGCCGTAACGACTACGTCCTCTACTTTGTGGTCACCGGGGACAGTTGACACTGCTCGGTTCAGACTGTTTTTAGGAAGCCTTCAGGATTAGGCTGTAAGAGTGTGAAGTGGAACCACAGGGTCTTGAGTGTGTGTCTGTGTGCACATTTACAAGCTTATTTGTGTAATTTCTCCTCGATAACCAGGACCGACGGCTAAATTCCTCAAAATGTTAGCTGTAGAGGCACATGTTTTCCAGAGAGCAGAGATTAGATGTGTTGTCAGTCTTACCTTCATTTTTACACTTTGAATGTTGATGACAAGTGTTTATTATTATGACTCATTCAATTCATGCACAAAATATCTCCAAATATTGATAGTTGGATGTTGGAAATACATCTTAAATCCACTAGTTGCCTTCAGAACAGCTTCTTGCAATTCTTCTTACAAAACAAAAAAGTGCTTGTAAAGTAAGTGTATTATCATCTCATCGTTCCCAATAAACATCTCTGTGTTTCAAGCTATCATTGGTATGCAGGCATAAACATGTCAGTTTAATGTTTTAAAGCTCTTACTAACGAGACAAACTTGTTCAGTAGACCTGGATAATACAAAGATGTAGTCAGACATTGACGATATTTGGCATATGCAAAAATCATCCCAGGGTGAGGCCGGAACGATGATGCTTCAGCTGGTTCACATCGCTGTTCCCTCTGATGTGAAGCCAAACAGACCATGTGAATCACTTAAATGACCACAGGCTGATAAGGACAAGGCAAAGCAAAGCCAGCTGCGAATATGTTATCACACTCAATTTGTTTCTGAATTTACAAAGACAGAAAATAAATGGCTTGTTTGTTTTGTTTGGGGGGGGGGCGGCGGGGTTATGAGTACAAATGTTTTTTTGGCACCAGTTCTCTCAGGTCAGTTTTGTATGCCAGGGTGATGTTCAGCCAACCCCAGCAGCTCTCTCTAATTTTAGACTGAATGCCCACTAAATCTGATACATCTGTCCTGTCCGCAGCAAAGGACACTGAGATACAGTTAAATTAGACGAGTTCAGTGCTTGAATGTTATTTGCACTTGTCCAAGACAGGTAAAAAAAAAACACACACATACAAAAAAGCAATTAATTGGTAACAGTAAAAATGTTTAACCAAGAAAAAGCCTTGCATTTCCATTCTTTAGGGTCATTGTAAATGTTTATAATAATAATAATTGTCAATATAAACAGTCGAATACCAATACTGTATTTGATAAATAGAGATGTTTTTAGTTCAGAATGGAAGGAAAAATTCAATTATATCGTCTTATCATTTGTGTTTTATTACTGAGGAAAATGTAAATGATTATAAAAAGGATTAGATAATAAAATGAGGTCAACTCAGACCATAAATAGTCAAATCTGTCAACATTGAGATTTAAGCTAAATTCACTGACGCTCCCAGGTCAAAGTTACTGCCAAGTTCATAATGTTGTCACACATAACAGAATAACAAATGTGTACATGCAAAAAAATTACAATAAGTAGCCAACTGTAAAGAAAAATTATATCGCTGCATGTATTCCTATTTCTTTCTTGGGACAGTGTAAACCATGTATATGACATAACAGGAAATAACAGCCCAGAGGTTGAGCAATGCAGTGGATGTGACAAACTTAGACAGATAACAGATTGAAGAAAAACACCCTCATTGCATTTGATAGTGTGCTGCTGGACAGAAAAAGCTTGTAAGCCTCCTGCTGAGGTGTCTTTGAGCAAGACTCTGAATCCCTGCAGACTCCTAGGTGTTGCTCTATATCTAGATTTAACCCTTCGGTGTGCTAAGTAAGATTTAATATTACAAAATCAGATCTTGCAATGATCTCTGTGTACAGGTCACTGTCGCAGTCGTAGTAGGTGATGGTCCCCTCTGGTCCATGCTGAAGGTTACTAAGGCAGAGGTCGGTGAGTTTGGACAAAAGGCATAGTTGAATCAGAACCACATTGCTGCGACCTCTTGGCAGACCAGTGTGCTGCCACATAATCACTACAGTATGACCTTATCGTGTGTCATCCCCTCACTGTTCTCATCATCTTCCCTGTCCCTTTAAACCTACTGAACACCAGTTAAAAATGACCTAAACGTGTAAACATGCTATATATTATGCAGTGTTGGCTGGTAAGTTTAATCTGGTCGAAGCTCAGATAACTGTTGGCTGAGATAAAGCTGAGCTCGGACCTTGAACTTTAATACATGATATAATGATAAGCCTATTTTGCTTGACACTTTTTAACAGAGTGAGCAGCAGCGGGGTGTGACAGTAACACATGCCTTAAACGTTGGTATGATACTGATCTGTGCCATGCAATCATTCAAACAGATCACGTAGAAATCAGCAGCTTTCACACAGGGCAGGTGTGTATACCGGTCAGTGACCGTTTTAATCCTCTAAAGTCACTGTTGTTTGCAAAACCAGCCTGTTCCTGTTTTGAATAATCACTCGCTCAACACGTACAAACAAGCACACTGAATCCTGCAGACTAATCATACACAGAGAAATGATAAGCCAGATTTACAGTAGAGGGATAAAAATATGTTGAGCTGGTGGACAAAGGCTGGATTCACTCTTTTTGATACCATGAACTGTGCTCATTATCTCCTGTTTCCTGTTTCGTCTTCTCTCTCAGGTGCTGAGTAATGCACGCCTCTTCTTGGAGAACATTATAAAGTGAGAAAGTACCTACACACACCAACTTAAGTTTATGTAACGTACTGTATATACACAAGCCAAGTTACACAACTGGCTGTGTTCCACCTCCCCACCACTGCATATTTTATTGAATTATATGTTGTTTGTGTAAGAATTCTGCTTTAAAATGTCTAAAAATGCTCAAACCCAGCGAAAATCCACAAGTTTGCTCAAAGTATTGGTGCATTTGATTTGGTTACTCCAGAAGTGTTTATTCACCCCAAACTGCCAGATTACTTTACTGTACATTAGCCGTAAACTAGCAAGCAACGGCTTAAATTCAGGTCAGTTCTCCCGTCAGTAAACGTCTCTGGATTAGAGCCGAATCTGATGTGACTGTAGGTGTTTATTCTTCCTCGAAAAGTACCGGCTCTGCGCCGAACTCCCTCCTAATTAAAAAAAATGTGCTTTCATGTTAGATAGACAAACAGTATACACACTTAATCTTACAGTAGTACTCCCTTTGTTTTCAAATTCGCCCAATGCTTTAATTCGCATAGTAGATATGATATACTAAAACCATTTTTGCATTATGCCTTGTTGCATCAATATTGTCACTTCTCTTTCTTCTCATCTAGGTATGGTATTTTGGTGGACCCTATTCAAGTAGTGTCTCTCTTCTTGAAGGACCCCTATAGCTGGCCAGCAGCTTGCCTCATCATTGGTATGTAGCGTTTCAAACAGTCTGTGAAGGAATTACAACCACTTGTCCTTCTGTGACCCTACTTTGTGATTGATGTTCTAGTTGAACTTGGGAAAGTTCAACTTGAGCAATAATCTTGAAGTGTTGTACCGGTATTTCCAGTTGTAAATCTGGAAACATTAGTTCCTCTCATGGTAACACAAAGTGCTATGTCGGAAATGGCTGATGTAAGACAGAGTGACCTACAGATTTAACGAGCAGGGTTTTCAAATATAGCATATATGCATTTTGAGTTTTTGCGTTTAATATTCCAGCACATCTGTTACTGATTATTTACTCTTTATATACTCAAAGATGATGTGACATTGTCTCTTTTATGGAAACAACTTGCAATGAAGCAAGTCAATGATAAGCTGAAAGCTGAAAAAACATGGTTGTCCTCTTCCTCTTGACCGACCTGACAGACTGACATTAGAACAATCAATCTGAATAAAGTGCTAATTTTTATAGAGATCCTGGACTGTTTTGTACCTGGAACTAACCACAAAAGCAGCATTCAACACCAGTTACCAGTTTTTCTGTCTCTCTATCTGTGTTGTCTGTGTGAAATAGAATCAACCTACTATGTGCTGTAGTTTCAGAATCTGTTTGTCTGTTCTCTGTTTCAGTATCTAATGTGTTCATCTTGGCAGCCTTGTACACCGAGCGGCGTCTGGCTGTGGTGAGTACTTACTATGATTTGCATACATTCGTCATCTTCGCCTAAAAAGTCCCATAGACCGTTGACCTCACCTTTGTTTGGATCTGAAAGACCTACGGGCAATAATATGACTGTGATTAGGGATTGAAAATTGTGCTGCATTTTAAAATCTGTAACTGTGAAAACTGAAGAGAGAGTGTGGGCTTTATATATTTATCAATCAGGGATATCCCATCAAGGATGTTTGCTTTAACGTCCTGGAGTGTACTCAGTAAATCCTCCCCTTTTGTGCCTGCTCTTTACTCTGATAAGAAACCGCCCACTCCTGGTTCAGATAAGATAACATAATCTAAAACGCTATGAAAAAGGCAAAGAAACAGTAACAAATAACGAAGGCATACCTTTATTACCTATATGAGTGTTAATGGCTAAACTCTTCTCTGTTTTTCTCTCATCTTTTCAAGGGGACCATTTCTGAAATGACCGGACTGATCCTTCACATTTTTAACCTGACTTCCCTGTTGATATTTCCTTCAGCCACTGTGCTCACTGTGCCCTCCATGACCCCAGGTACATACCTAATTTATACATGTCTATGCGGTAAAGTTATGAGACATAAATACTGATTTGGAAAATGATTTAGGTATTGAACAGTTTTCAATTTTGTTCCTATCTGTACACAGTACTTCAATTATCTGACATATTTTGCACATAGTCAATGGTCCTTTGTGTTTGTGTGTGTGTGTGTGTGTGTGTGTGTGTGTGTGTGTGTGTGTGTGTGTGTGTGTGTGTGTGTGTGTGTGTGTGTGTGTGTGTGTGTCAGTGGGTGGTGTGCTCTCCCTAGGAGTCTACACAGTCTTGTTACTCAAGCTGTACTCCTACCAAGACACCAACAGGTGGTGTCGAGAAATCAGACAGGCGAAAGCCAAGAGACTAACACGATCGTACTCATGTAAGTATATCAGCACACACACTCATAAACTGTTGAGGAGCTATTATCTAATTAGTAGGCACACACATATAGTGTCTAGTGTCAACAGTTCAGACAATGAGCTTAATTTGGCTAAACTGAGGCCTGTAAGGTAGATGTATACACACAAATCTCATATGTTTTGTATGTATTATTTTGCTACTACTACCATCTAGTGGTGACAAGAAAGTATGGCATGGAGCTTTTGGCTAACACACACTGACAGATCACAGTGGTGTATGGTTTCAATCTATTTTTAGTCTCAAATGCAACTTGATTACTTTGTCTCCTCACTCTGATACACTCTAGTAATTGAGGAATCATTATGATGACATTTGTTTGACTGTTGTAGAAAAACATGGGTATGATATGGGCATTTCAGTGAGTGAAATGAGCTTATGAGACTAAAAGTACTGATTAATTATCATCTTCCTTTTTTTATGTGTTTTTCAGGTCCATCTGTGGCACAATCCAACGGTTCAGCTGTTCATGCTCATGTCTCCTACCCAGGCAACCTCACCCACAGAGGTAACCATGGCGCCCACAGGCAGATACATACCAGAATTTCTAAATGAAGCGTTTTAATAATAAATGAATGTATTGTTTCCTTGTGTCTGTAGACATGTACTACTTTGTCTTTGCCCCAACTCTCTGCTACCAGCTCAACTTCCCGCGGTCGTCTCGAATACGCAAAAGGTTCCTGATGAGAAGACTTTTTGAAATGGTGAGAAAGAACACGAACACGCACACGCACACACACACACACACACACACACACACACACACACACACACACACACACACACAATGTCTTTGCTCTTGATATTTTAAACTGAGATGGGTGGAAATGAACCGAAAACACACATGCGTGTTAACAATTTTTGCTTTTTCTTGTAGCTTTTCTTCACGCAGCTGTTGGTGGGATTGATACAGCAGGTATGTTGAACATTTACATGATTTCAGTCACACAGACGAGCGTTCAGGTCTTACTCTGCACACACAAGGTTCAGGCGAGAGGATCAGATCATGAAAAGTGTTTCCTACTTGCAAACTAACACAGTCTTCATTTGTGTCTTCCAGTGGATGGTTCCCACCATACAGAACTCAATGAAACCATTTCAGGTGCATATACACACACACACACACACACACTTCATTTATTACATTGCATGTAATGTGTTTGTTCCTCACAGCCTCACCAACAACCTCTGCTCATACACTATTATTGTTTTTTTTTGTTAAGATCAGACTTTGATAATGACAAAATCTCATTGTTCATGTCTCTCACAGGAAATGGACTTTTCTAGGATGATGGAGCGCCTCCTAAAGTTAGCTGTGAGTAGAGTGCCGTACTGTTGTTACTCAGGAATTTATAGAAAATGAAGGGTAATAACCAAGGTTATTACGTTAGACTTCGAAAAAAAACTTCCCTTGGAAATTTTCCTGGAATTTTACCAACCCTTCCCCACCCTACACTGGACACATAATTGAGTCCTATCATATATCAACTTTACATATTGAAACAGTTGTGACAACTGTCTCACATGTGTATTGAAAAAGAGTTGGCATGGCAACCGTAGTGTAACCCTAACAACCCAGACTCCACTCCTCTCCTCTTCCTCTTCCTCTTCCTCTTCCTCTCCTCCTTCCTCTCCCAGGTCCCTAACCATCTGATATGGTTAATATTCTTCTATTGGTTTTTCCACTCTTCTATGAACTTTGTGGCAGAGCTGCTGCAGTTCGGAGACAGAGAGTTCTACAAAGACTGGTGGTGAGTGGAAGCAGCATTCAATCACACAGTTACGTGTGTCTTACAACCACATCTTACAAACGCCAGTAGCTCAGTGCCTCCAAAATAAAGTGTGCAAACAAACAACTATGCACATACATAATTTATTTTTTTAAAACAGCACACACAATAAAAGCATTTACTGAAGTACGAACATATGCATCATACAGACGGTCCAATGACCTTGAACTCAGATTCTCAAACTGTGTCATTTGGTTTATTTCAGGAACTCGGAGACTGTCACATATTTCTGGGCCAACTGGAATATCCCAGTTCACAAGTGGTGTCTGAGGTGATCACCAACCATTCTAAAATATCTTTTTCAGTATTTTTTAAACATTGAACCTTGTTCTATGTTTTGGCTTCACTTTCACTGTAGCTTGTATTACCTACAATATGAAGTGCAATAATTTTAAAAAGAAACAGTTCATTATTGTTAAGTCTCACTGCCAAGTTGTCAAATACCGACGCTTTGGGTTAGATTTTCGGGCCTAATACTGACGGAAAGAGTCGATATTTAATGACTATATCAACTGTCTTTCTCCAGAATTGCCTTCCCTTCCCTTCATCATGTGTCTCTGTGTGTTACAGACACTTTTATAAGCCAATGTTGAGGAAGGGGATCAACAAGTTTTGTGCTCAAACCGCTGTCTTCCTGGTGTCGGCTTTCTTCCACGAGGTGAACCAACAGTCACTCTTCCACAAAGCACTACAAAAGTCTCCATATCAGCTAACTTCAAACCATCTATATTGCTTTTTACTTTTTATTAATGTCTGGACATGAAACAGCCGGGTGTGGAAATGTGTTTTATTGAAACATGATGGCAACATCTGAGTATGTCAAGATGAGCCGAAACATACATTCTTTAAGCTAGAAATAAAAGTTTATGAGTGTGAAGCTTTTACCTTCTTATATTTAGCTATAAACACTTTTTCCTCCAGTACTTGGTGAGCGTTCCTCTGAAGATGTTCCGACTGTGGGCCTTTATGGGAATGATGGCTCAGGTAAGACACATTTGAATGTTGCATCTCGTTCCCTCATCCTGAAAACAATCAAGCACACTTTGACTTCTGAACTGTCATCTCTCCAGGTTCCTCTGGCCTGGTTTGTGAGTCGTTTCCTAAATGGAAACTATGGCAACGCCGCTGTGTGGATCTCCCTCATCATTGGCCAGCCTGTCGCTGTGCTGATGTACGTTCATGACTACTACGTCATTCATTATGGGGGCACTACATAGTACTGCATAAAAGCTTCCGCAGTCACTCACGTAAACATGTGCAAGTCATGTTGTACACACACGCACACACACACACGCACGCACGCACATACGCACACACACACACACACACACACCAGCCTGCAGGACAATTCAATGAGTAAATGCAGACAAGTATGAAGAAGCTCTGCTAATATGAACCCAACAGGAGAATTATTTTTGACTTCTTGATTTTTGCACTAAATAGAAATGACCCAGAGAATATCAGGAACTTGTTCTAACAACAGGAGTGGTGCCTGGTTTAAAGGGGTATTCCACTTTATTTGGACAAAGGTAACTTTAGGCAAATGTCTGTATCTACAGCCATCACCCTGTCTTAACATCTCTATCTAGCATTGGATCCTAAACTTAGAGTGAAATAGCACTTTGATCTCTTTTAATTGAAACTGATCCATCACTGTTAGATATGCTGGATGAATGATTTTATCTAGAGTAAATGTGCGGTGATAAGGTTTCCTCAGGCAGCCAAGATCACTGGGTGATGATTCATGAGTTCAAACAAAGGTTTGGTGCATTTAACACTTTTCCGCCTGACCTTCGACAAAATGTTGATGAGCTATATATTGAAGTGCTTTTAAAGTGGAAACAGTGTTTTTAACCAGGCACTGCTCGAGTTTTGGAAACAAATGTGAACCACTGCCGAGCGAGCAGAAGCCAGGACGGGATCCTGCTTCTGTAGAGCCAATATGAACATGCTGTTTCTATGTTTCTGTGGTTGAAAAGTCACTTTTTACTTGTTTCCAAAGGCAACAGTGTTATTATGAAGCCAGATTAACAGTTTGTTTCTCCAAGCTAAGGCTTCAAAATTCCAATTTCTAATGTAGGCTGTCTCGAGGTGTTCAAATTGACCACAGTAACAACTTATTTTTTACAAGTATTCTGTATAAGACACTTTTTTTGAAGCAATGAGGTTGTTGAGTATTACAGATATTTATAATGAAAGGATTTGTTAAACAAATGTGGCCAAATGCAGGAAACTGAAGACTGATAAGGACCTTACTTGTACAGTCATGCACCTCCAGGCAACCTCTTCTCTTCTATTTCTCAACTACTAAAAACATCAATGCAAACTCTAAGTGTATCAGTACATGCTACAGATGTGTTGTCTGCCTTGGCTTTATTGTATTTTTTGTGTTGCATTTGAGTCATCAGGTTTTATTTAATACGTTGTACAGCTGCATCTGTCTGCAGTTATGTTTTGCCATCTAGAAATTATAATTTTACGTTGTAATTTATTTACAATCAATGATTTACTGATTTGAACCAATGAATGTCTTTTGCACTTTAAAGAGATGCATGCTGTTGACTAAAGCAATAGATTTCTATGAATGTATACTTTAAGTTATAGCAATCGTGTATGGAAAATATGTTTTGTTAAAATAATTTGTGTGTTTTGTTATTTTCTTGTTGACGGTTTATGTGAGGGGTTGTTCCAAAGAGAAACAGCAGCTGCGGCGGTGATAATGAGGGTTTCAAACAGCAGTTTCATGCCACATTTCTAAATCTCAATTCTTAAATTCTGAAGAGTCTTGATTTGAAAGCTATTGCAGTGTTGCCAATATGGATTTTGCCATATCAGAGTTATTATAGAAAGATGTCCTTGTTTGTTTTTTTCTTTTTAATATATGTCCTCTTTTCTTTCCCTATGCCTGACCACATTTAAGGCATCATGCTATTGTTAAATCATAACACCAGTTACTTACTCTCAACATGTACAAACATTTTATATCAATAGTTTTACATGGAAAATACACAGGCCAATACTATTGAAGCAAAGAAATGTGCTTCTCTTTAATCTAAGATTCACACTGCATTTATATCTATGTCTTCTAACATTTGAAAACCTAACACTTACTGCCCTTACTTCAAATTCTTGTCCAAATGTAACCCTACAGCAGTATGACCTTTTTTCAAGTGGTAATTTTTAAATCAGTTGATGTTGTTAATGAGGGCCTTGTGTAAATCTTATCCCGTTATTGGTATTTCAGCGCACAAATGGCAGCTTTATATATCCTCTAATCTGACCTGAGTTTTGTCAACACGTGACTCAGTTTAAAACCTGTGTTGCTGTAGTGAGCGTGTGACATTTGTTCAGTCTTTAGTTTTTACAGAGTGAACATCTGAGGATGATTGCTGAAGCAGCAGATGTAGCAACAATGCCTTGAGTACCACATTTGCATCTCATGTATCTCAATGCCAAAATGCACATTGGTGCAGTGGAAAGACTCGACCACTAAAAGATTCAAACGAGTCAGTCTGTGACAGAATATGCTGGCGGAGACCTTAAATGGTAATTTCAACTCGTACTTAAATGGTGCAGTGAATTTTTTTTTCTTGTTTTCATTTGCATGACTCTCCAGTGTGCCAATGTGTTCACGCAGTTCCGTTGTTTACTTTTAATTATACCTGGCTTTAGTTTTGTTTTTCTGATATTGTGAGAAGGAAAATACGAAGTCACCGTGTTTATCCTTAAGAAGGGGATATCAAAATTCTTCCCCAGTTCGTTTGTCATGTTATCTTGTTCTCCTGAAACCCCTTGCACCTACTGCATTTGAAAAACGAGTTGAAGATGCAGCTTTAAGTATATTTTGTTCGCGGATGATTGTTTGATGCAACATTTAGTGAAATTAATGTATTGCTGATCTGTTCACACTGTATACAGAAATCCAAAGTGAATCAAAGATTATATGTTTTGGGAATGCAAATCATTTTCATAGCCTTTCACTTGAGATTATTTGTGTTGTTTGATAAAGATTATTTATATTTGATGAATGGACTCGTCTGTTTTTCTTTGTACTTTTAAACACCAGCACCGGGCCTTCATTCTAATCGTAAGGTGTCTGTGGCATATTGTGAATTTCTTGGTTCTTTGGCTTGCAATGATACTGTCGTCTTTGAAATACAGCATGCATTGAAATTGAGGATAAATGGGTCCATAAAAAACTTTTATTGTGCAGAGAGCAACACAAGACGGCACTCAAAACTCCAAAATTACAATATAATATTACAAAGTTCATCATATGCCTACACGCAGAAAATCTTACAGCTAAACTCCACATCAGGTCCAGGGAGGGAGAGAGCAGGATGAGAATATCTACTGCTGCAAGAGACAAACACAAAAAACAGAAAAGTTATATGTGGTGCTTTATGTAAATACAGTGAGGTATGCACGTGGATTTGTGTGTGTGTGTGTGTCACCTTGGCTTTCTGGTTCTGGACAGGCAGGTAGAGTTTAAACTCTGCCGGGAGCTCATCCTCAGAGTACAGTCTGTCTGAGAAGTACACTCTCCTTATTCGACAGTTAGCGTGGATCTGAGAGGGAAAAAAACAGCAGGTCAGACATTACAGAATACAGTTGTAGCTGGTTCCTGATCTGTCCCTGTGCACCAACCTGTACACGCAGCGTCTCGAGGTAATTGGTTCCATAGGCCCTCCTGGTGAAGTCCGACAGGTTGAACTGAATCTGGTTCCAGCCGTCGTCCAGCCTCATCGGCATGGTGCAGATAAACGGCTTCACTCGCGTCGTGCTTTGGTAGTTACTCGCCCGAAACCGCCGACGAACGTTTTTATCGTCCAGCACCTGAAAAGTGTAAAGATGGGGAGAATATATGTCCACTTGTCTTGTTTTATACCACCAAAAGATGGAACCGGGTCGGGATCTGTGGGAGTGCAATGCCCTACCTGGACCTCAAAGGTGAAATACTTCTTCAGATTCTTGATAATCATAACAAGGAAGGGAAGCTTGATGCCCAGTGTCTTCTTGGGGTCTGCTGGACATGTTATGTAGGTAGTACTGCAGAGACAAGAGGGACCGATGAGGGTGACTACATTGCAACCCTCATCTCTGTGTATTTCCGGGATGTCACTCCCAGCCGCGCTTTAATGGCACGACTCGTTATTATGACAGCAACGACAGAGCGGGATGGCGCAGTAGAGCTCGCTTTAACGAATTCACCTGAGCTAAGGAATCAGTTAAACAGACACAAACTCACCTGACGTTTGCCCCCTCGACCTCCAACACCTGCGAGTGGATGTCATTGTCTATCACTCTCTTGATGTGCCCATTCCTCACCTGTGTACACATACAGAAAAATGATTTATATTAAGCCTACGCAGTTCATCGAAATATACTTAGTTAGCTTTAGCACGGCCAGCTAAGCAAGCTTGATAAGCTCCGTGGCGTCCACTCTGAATCGCTGCTTACCTTTTTATCCCATATCTGCAGCGGTTTGCTGCCGATGCTGTACAAAATGGACAGGAATCCGCTTTGGAACGTGTTTTTAAACATCTTCTCCGAGTTACGCTAGTCCACGACCGCTTTAGACATGTGTTTACTTCGTAAATCTGTTGCTAACGAGCGTTGCGTTTGTTTACAGATGTGGTTTCCGTCCCCCTGCGCTACCGGTTCCGTGTGGTACAAAATAAGCCGTTCCGCTACCAGAAGTTAAAACGCTTAAGCTAAATTTATGTATATTATGTGTCGTCGTAAATTGTAATATTTCCACACGTCTGTGCTCTTAGGGGGGCGTAAAAACAAAAAAAGCGTAGCCGGTGGTCACCTATACATTATTTGGTGTTGCTAAGGAACGGAATATTGAAGGGTTTCCACGGCGGTTGTCACACGGTGACGCAGCTCGTATTTCACCGACCCGCCCCTACTAAGCCTCTGATTGGCTGCTCTTCTAACACCAACAAGAGCAGCCAATCAAGCCAATTAGAGGCAGATTTGGGCGGGTCTTAAAGGAGTGATTTTAAAAAAAACAAAAAACAAAGAAAAACAAATCAACTAATGTGGGCCATGGTCGTTTTGACTAAATTAATCCCTGTGATTATTATAAATTAACTACTGTCACATTCATTTTATGTATGATAATAACAAGCCAAAATGATAGAGTTGATCCAACTTCCAAAATATCCTAGAAGTAATATAGGATTTAAATTAAGCACCAGTTTTACTCATGAAGTCCTCTAACGAAAATATTGAATATATCTCAGCTTCCTCCTTTATATCAGAACTCCTTTCCCCCCCACTAAATCCTCACTAAAGTGTCAAGTGGGACATCCTTCCTCTCTGTCTCCAGCACTTTAAACAAGCCGGACCAGGATAGATCTGACAAAGGTTTCAAATATTTGAACAAGCCAAGAAAGATTTAGTCAAACATTAACCAGGCACTCTGCGAAATGACATCACCAGCGATGCAACATAAATCAAAAGTCCCTTATTACTTTCATAAGAAACCAAGATGAATTCATCTGCTAGTAGTCAGGCGAGGTCTGTGCTGCAGCAGTTTGTTTGACATTTTGACACACACTGAAACACACACACACACACACACACACACACTGGAGTGGTGGCCATCTCTCTGGTTGTTTATGTCACCGTGGTTTATGAGGTGCTGCTTCCCTCCAAATCTCTGTTGGAAGAAATGTAGAAGATCTCTTCTCTTTGTCATTTTCCCTTTTTTTTTCTGTTTCTAGAAGCGTGTGTGTAAATTTGATGAAACTCATTCAGGCTGGCAGCTTTGTGAAAACATCTACAGAAACAGTTTATATCTGTTAGTCTCTTTCTCTCTATTATTTTCCCCCTTTCTCTTCTCTAATTGAGTCAGATATTTACACGGATACAAACAGAGCACTTTCAGTGACCCTTTCAGTGTGGGACCACCCCGGAGACAGCTTTAAATAAACTTTATTGAAAACCTACTTGAATGAAATAGTCTTGTTACAGTGTCTCCTTCCTTTTGTCTCTCTAAGACATGTCAGTCTGTGTCACAGCGTCAGCCAGCTCTTAATTTTTCCCGTCTATTTTGCCACTTACTCAACTGCTGTTTTAGATCCTGTTATTAACAAGTCCCTTCAGTGTAGCTATGTTTCCATTTTTTCCTGACTTCCCTTTTGTTGCCTGTTTCGACTCTGTTGCCAACCGTTGCCTGCCTCAACAACCAAATATACCAAGCTTTTAACTAACGTGCCCTACTAGAGAAATATAGGTTCCGTTCCAAAATGTGTTTCACGTGCCATTTTTCTATTTTCCTTCTACTGTCTTCCATCCCTCTGTTCCAAGTCCTTGCTTCAAATATTTGAATAGAGACGGAGAAGAAAAAAGAGACGAGGATAAAGCAGTAACACAGAGGGAGAGGAGGGAGAGATCATGAAGACTGAGAGAAAATCAACGTTGGCAAAATAAGAGCAATAAAGCCAGAGAAGATGAAACACAAAGGAGCCGGGAGAATGACTCTTTTTACTGTATTTCTGTTCTGATTTGTGTTCATTCAGCGGGACAGAGGGGCGACATGATGAAGAGATGAGTAGGAGGTCCTGCTGCCTGATTGTCAACTCCAGTCCCGCCCAGAGAGGTTCACATCCCAACTCCTTTCTACTTCTGTCTGATGTGCAGCGGCTGAGAGAATAACAGAAGTGAAGAAAGAAGAAGAAGTAACTTTGAGGATATAAACATCAAACCTTTAGGAAGTTGGAGGTGGACCTACTTGGCGAAGGCTTTTCGCACCTTGACTTTGTCCCCGCAAGGTATGAAACATCTTATCAGTCTGTTTAGTGATCAGTTTAGTGATGACTAGATGCCCTGAACCCAAGTCTCCCTCTGTAATAATGTTTTGGAAATAAATCATCTTGCCCAACTGTTT
The DNA here is from genome assembly GCA_903131615.1 of Diplodus sargus. Lineage (NCBI taxonomy): Eukaryota > Metazoa > Chordata > Actinopteri > Spariformes > Sparidae > Diplodus > Diplodus sargus. The sequence goes on along the minus strand of CAEMYA010002128.1, from coordinate 6,347,451 downwards.
CGGGAAATGTTAACAACACCCTCTGGTCACAGCCGTGCTTCCCTCACCGATATGTGACGTGCAGCTTGTTGATAAAATTTACATAAAAAGGATTTTACTGGTCCGTCTGAAACTGTTGGGATTGATGGACTCAAAGTTTAGGTTAGAGGAAGACAGAGATTTATTTTTATGTGATCCAGTCTGACGGGCTGCAGACAATCAACAGGAGGCTCCGTTACCCTTCGCAGGTGTAGGGTACCAATAAACTGAACAAAGTAGAATCAGGAACGAGGTAGCAGCGTGTGGGCATTGTTTCTGTCTTTTGAATCTAGGCTTTCTGACAGATTTTATCCAACTGTCTGTATGATGATGAAGAGTGGAAAGACCTTCCTCAGCAGGACGTGTTAACAGATTGGGGCTCATCCGTCTCTGGTATATTTATGAGAAAAAGGAAAGATGTTTTTTTTTGCCAAAAGCAGTTGGGTCTGTCATGAGACTTTTAACAATCAGCTGTATTGCTGTGATTTAGGGAAATCCACTTGGTGTGTCTGCTTCGTTCTAGGTGATGAAAGAAGTCTTAGTCACCCAGTCCATTTTCAAATGGGAAGAAAAAAAAATTAGGGGTTAAATTTAGTTGAAATTATTCAAATGCTCATCGATATTGTTGCCATGAAGATTTAGCCACTTTTCCGGCTTTTAAGGTGAATTCTAAATTCTAAATATAAAAACAATTTGTAATCTGTGTTTTGTGAGGGTTCCATTTCTGTCTTACATAGACTTTACGTAGGGCACGCTCAGCTGAACACACTTTCGCTGGAGGTCTTTTGCAGCTATTATTTGGACAGAGAGTCAAGATGACACTCCGATATAATACTTGACCTCCGATATAATCCCAGATGCTCACGGCAACAGTAGCTTCAGCTGGCAGGACTTAAAAGTTACTTTGTTGTTATGCTGCCCCCACATTTGCTTGGAGTATGACTTGGACAAGTGACCCCATTCTTTGCACCTTCAAACCTTTTTTTCCAAGTATTTTTGTTAATGAAAAGAAACTGAAACTAATAAGTGAATTTAGAAGTATAAAAATTATAAAAAGAACATAATCTTACTTTCCCACCATTTCCCTCCCCTCACCTCCTCTAAATCCAACCAGAGCACCTTTAAGATCCCTGTTCTATTTTTAGGCTATTGTATAGATAGGCCTCCATTCACATTAAAACCTCTTGAGAGTGAACAGCATCTGCACGTTGAGGATTTCAAAACCCCCTCCCCTCCTTTAAACAGGATGTGTCACATACGTCAAATTTATGTGACTTGCTCAAGACGAACGTATATCAGGGAGTGTGTTAAATAGCAGCGCCCGCTGACACGGTTCACTAAATATTGTGCGCTGTGTTTAAAGTAACACACGAGGTCGCGTACTTAACTTTTAAAAAAGTGTCACATCTCTTCTAGGGAGCGTATGAAGATGGATTCGGTCGTCTCCGCAGTCAGACAGGACGCTGTTTATAAGACGAGGATTTCTGAAGTCTCACTCTCTGGATTAACTTCTGCTGATGTTGATCACTTTTCAATCCCTGTGTGTATCTGCTCGCCAAAAATGAAAATGTAGAGGATTCTTAAGCACATTGCATCACTTTAGAGTTGAGCTGTGTAAGTCTATTTATACTATGGTATCTGCGGCCGTTGATTGAACGTTGAGTGATCCGTCTCCTTCAGACATCATGAGAGTTCCTGCCGTTCGTTTAAACTCCTGCTTGGAAAGTTAACTGTGAGGTGAAAAGTGGACAGCAACAGTACAAGTTTGGAAACAGGCCTGATATGCTTTAGGCTTTAAAAAATGACAAACAAAGGAGTCGGGAGAATAATAAAGCAGCAAAGTTTAATTCGATTGCTGTAATGACTTGAATGACCGCCAACAGAGACAAGATAATAATGAAGTCAGAGGACTTCAGCGCTGTAAACACGCTAAGTGTGATTTTATGCAGATGATATATAACTACCTTTACAGCTGCATCCCTTTATGGACCATATTCAGACGGCAGCCATTTTCTTCTGATGTCACACTCCGGGTGTACAAATCAAATGTCATATTGTTGTGTTCCAGTTTGTAATGTCGTATAAAAATAGATGTTGCTGAAATTGTCTTAAAATGTAGTGAATCTAACAAATCGTTATCTTTTTATCGCTTCCTGATTGATCAGCAACTGCAAAGATGAATGACGGTGAAAACTTCCCATCCGGCCACATTTTGAAGGTTAAACAACGTATTTGGTTGGTGACATAAGTTAGCATTCAACCACCTCCTAGCTAGCATTATAGCTTGATAGTGTAACATGATACCATAGGATAGAGCTGAATTCATAAGCAGTCTTAAATCTTTTACTTAAACCTGTCAAAAATGGGGCAAAAAACAACAGAGTTGCATTGAATTTTTGTTGCATGTGTAATATTTTAGCCTTTATCATAACACAATTGCAAAACCCAGGTGTATATAAAACTCCTGCCATGCAATTAATACCACTATCACTAAATTTGACTGAACAGATATTACTATTATGGTATAAGTATCAGCAATCTCATCATTAATTCACTTCTCTTGCCACCCAGACATCATCCTGTCAGTCATTCATTCTTTTCAACCAATGGAGCACCTTCTCACCACCAACACCTCCACCCCCACCTCCACCACCGGGCCCCTCCTGCCCCTCTTGACCCCCGACCCGACTAACTGCAGCAACTGGGACCAGGGCTGGGGGGGGCCATACCTGCACAGGTTAGCCCACCTGGACGTGCAGCTGTACCAGGACTTCTACGCTGTGTGGGTCTCGCTCATGGTAAGACAGATCTTCTTGATTGAATCCTTATCATCACTGTTACAGATGGAATATCCACAATAAGAGCCCTGACTGTCCGTCCCTTCCTGCTGCAGGTGTGTAACTGTCTGATGCTGGTGGTCGGTGTGGTCCTCAACAGTCTGGCTCTCTACGTCTTCTGCGGGGCCTCCACCCACTCCTCAGCCTCGGTGGTGTACACCATAAACCTGGCTGTCGCTGACCTGCTGGTGGCGCTGTCGCTGCCGGCTCGGATCGCCCTGTACCACAGCGGAGGGAAGTGTGTGGCCTGCTCCTACGTCCACACCTTCAGCTACTTTGTCAACATGTACTGCAGCATACTGTTCCTGACCAGGTGGGTGCTTCGTCACTTCATTCGCGGCTTCAACTAAGTCCCAGCATGCGTGGAAAAAAAAAAAAAAAAGGTTTCGTGCTAGCCCCCCTTCCTCTGCCTCCCCTCTCAGCATCTGCATAGATCGGTACCTCGCCGTCGTCCACGCGTCCAGCACGCTCCATCGATGCAGGACGACAGGGACGGCCAAGGGCGTCAGCGCCACGGTTTGGTTCGTTGCAGTTGTGGTCACCTACTCGTTCCAGGTGAAGACACGAACACATATTTATACAGAGCAAATGTAAAACCTGAGTCAATGTCTCCATAAACAACGTGCATGTAGTTGTACAATCCTGTGCTGTGGAATGACAATAAAATGAAGCTTGAACGTTAATTCGACATCACCGCTAAGGCCGGCTTCACATTCAGTCACTTTCATCCAAACAAAAAGGTGTTTGTTAATCTTGAACACTGCATCACTTCAGTCGAGAATTTTTCCAGGGAAAGGCCTGTACTGGAGAATTCAGTACGACTGACAGACCCTGATCTTCCAACCGTATAAACTTAACCCTGAAGACTTATTTATGATGTAAAACACTTGGCAGAGCTTACAGTGACGGGAAGGTGGTGCAGACTGGGAGGCCCCAAACATTCCCCACTAAATGGGTCACCGTGTGTTTGGAGGAGCAAACGTGAAGCTTTAATTGGCCCGGACAGGTCCCGACATAAATCAAATGAGGTCACAGGTGGATTAATGCATAGGAAAGAGAAAATGTGTCGGTTAAACCAAATTTAATTTGTGAGATACTGAAAAGTTGATCTACTCAGGCTTTTAAAGAGCTTCTACACTGTTAGCCCAGTCTAAAGCCTCTAAAGCGTGAAATGGACCAGCTGATCCACAGCATGTCAGGGTCACCATTGTGCTTGCCTTGGTGCGAAAACCCCCCCCAAAAAAAACTAGCATGCTGTTTAACAATCATTTGTGTCATTTGAAACAGTCCGTCACGTTGGGATCCCTCTCTTGCTCTCCACAGACCACGGCGTTGGGGTTTGGCTCCTCCTGCGTGCTCCTCCCTGCCCTCTTCTACCTCACCATCCTGGAGTTCTTGCTCCCCCTGCTGGCCGTGGTGGGCTTCACCCTGCGCGTCGCCTGTTTTCTGTCCTCCAGCCAGGGCCTGATGCCCCAGCAGAGCCGGGCGAGGAGGGCGCGCGCCATCAGACTGCTGGCCACCGTCCTGGTGGTCTTCACCATCTGCTTCACGCCGTTCCACGTCCGGCAACTGCTGGTTTACCTCCGGGTCAAGGTCGGAGGGGAGGGGCTAGGGCAGGGGGCGGGGCATGTGCTGGCCTATCACATCACGGTCACCCTGAGCAGCCTGAACAGCTGCCTGGATCCAGTGGTTTACTGCTTTGTGACGGACAGCTTCAAGAGAGTGTGGAGGACGAGGAGGGGGGGAGGGAGGGAGGAGGAAGGGGAGGCAGGGCACACGAGTGGGGGAGAAGGGGAGAGGAACTCGATGAATAAATGCTCCGGCACAGCGATGGCGATAGCTCACAGCGTGGCCACACTCACCTTCACCCGCACTCCCCTCTCTGTGGCCAACACGGAACAGTCCACTGGACACCTGTAGATGGAAGAGTCCAGAGAGAGACACCTGAGGAAGACTCACAGAGTGATGAATATAAACAGATGCAGAGAAAGATTCAGAGGCTGGAAAAGGACCAACATAAATGATCAAATGAACAGGGACACAAAATAAACACATACAGTAAACACAAATCCGTCTACACAACAACAGAAGTAAAAGAAACTACTCTGAAGGACAGAAAACACTTCAGTGTCGGCGTCCCTCCATCCGTCGTCATCCCGTCATATCTCATTTTCGTCCCAGTGACCTTGCTTGGCTTTTGTCCTGAGACTGGGAAGAACAAATACTGGACCTCAAACGAATACTGATCTTGATACTGCGCTTTACACGTGGGAGAGAACACACGCTTCATTAAATCGTGATGTAAAAAAAAACTGAAATGTGAACTACGCTGACTACAGAGTTGATATGATGGACGTGACGATTACAATCATCCCCTCGAGGAACTGACAGTTTTCTCTACCATCATGAAAAGGGCATGTGTCTTGTTGGCCACTTACCTGTAAAATCTAATGCAATCTGATACAACAGTTCAGCCATAAATTGTTTTTGCAAAGATAATAATGTTCAGAATCATTCATTTGTTGTTTGAGGTTGTAATTTGCAGTTTACACCACCAACTAACTGTGTCGTGAGTCGTGACCTCAGTCATAAACATACCAACAATTGGTCCGGGCTGCCTGAAGTGGGGGCCAAAGTTGCTTCTTTGGATCCTTCTAGCAGAAAAACAAACCAATTCAAATTTTTTGCTGCCATCAAAATGACTGCAGCCACAAAATTTCGCTGCATGAGAAGAAGCATAAATATCAGTGATAGCATGTTTTTACTTTTTCGCAATTACAGCAGCACTTGTAATCATTAAACGTTTCCAGTTCCAGAGATAATTCCACAACAGGACTTTTGTTGCATGTTTGCCCACCTTTCCTTCTCTCTTTCCCTGTGTTTCCCGTCTGTTACTCCACTGTGATGGTCTTTCAAATGGGCAGTACACAGTAGAGTTACTTTATTCTACAAGTATTGCTGCGTAAAATCAATAAGGAGCTAAAAAACATTCCGAAAAAATGACGTCGACGTTCAAATGCAGGACGACAGCAAAGAGCCGAGAGCAGAAACTACAGGACGGAGTCTTGAGTCAACACACTTAATAAGCTAGAAGCGCTTCAGAGTTATAAACACATGGAACATTTAGTCTTTAAAGTATATAAAGCAGCTCTGTAACGCTTCTGTTTATTATTTTACAAGTGTTTAAATGGGGGGGTGGATGTCGTCAGCGCCACACAGAATACTTACATCTCTAAAAACAGCAACTTTAAAAGAAATTATGAATCGAGTTTACAAGTTGTGTTTTATTTTTCTGACATTTCTGAGGACGTGAGCGCCGGTTTGGCTCATAAAATATGTGACGCTTAATGTGGACCTTTGATTTAATGTAAGGGAGAAAGGTGGGTTTCCTTTTTTTTTGGAGCGCAATACCGAGGAGGCCAAAGAGCCAAGTTCCAATGTTTTCAGCCAGGTGGTTGAACCCCACCCGTCGAACCACGCCATTGGTCCCTTGCACCATTCTCAGAAGCCCGATTGGTGGTTGCCGGTGCCTGTTACCAAATCAAGCAGGCCTCCAGGTGCAGGTCATCAGGTAATCAAGTGAGTTATAGGGGAGTGCAGAGGTCAAGCAGTGACAGGTGCAGACAAACCAATTAGTAACAATACAACCATGCAATAAAACAAACAGCACACAACCATAAAACATACTTAAACAGTCACTTCTGCCCTTTGACGCTGTTATTACATGAGTTTACATGTGGCAAATGTCCTGAAATACTGTTTTCCACGGGAATAACCAAACATTTGGCTTCCTAATATTAGGGCCTCTTCATTTCAAAGTCCCGGGCTGAATTTTTGTCCCACAAGATCCCAGACGACAGCCAAAAATGACAGTAAATATCAGCTTGAGTCGAACGTGGTCTACGGAGTTTGGTTGATTTCTTCCACCAGAGGACAGTGTCTCACCGCAGCAGCAGGTCATGTTGTCTAGAACAGGGTGTCATACACTGATTCACAATGAACAGCAACAATTAATATAGTGGAAACAGACTGTGGCGGGGAAAAGAAATCTAACATACACCTGATAGCACTTGATAAAGGAACGTATTGTGCTACTTGTCATATCCAGTTTTATATGAGCCAGCTGTTTGTTACTTACACAGCAGCATGTGAGCAACTCTTACTCTGAAAATCTTGCTGCCATCTCTTCCAGGAGGGGGTTACCTCCCAATTTCACAATTTGCCCGATATGATGTCAGTGCACTGAAACACCTTACATGCAGTCAAATAATTATAAATCAGTGTGAGGATGAGAAAAAGATGTTGAATACTGTTTATTTTCAATCCTCTCCGGTGTTTTCACCCTGACCCTCAGAAATCTCCTCAGCGTGTCAGCCGAAGACCAAAAGTTCCTCAGCATCCCGGGCCCGTCTCCTGACATGATGCAGACCATCACTGTGTTTGCACACACCGGCTCTCTCTCTCTGTGACAGAGGACAATGTACAGGAGCTACTGCTGGAAGCTGATCGCTTCGGCATAGTGGACATAGTACAAGCCCGGATCTGAGCACACACACCTGGCAGGAGGTGGCACCCATGCACCTCCGCAGCAGCTATGTGTGCGTCACTGTGCTGAACGGATGCATCTCTGCAATGGGGGGTTATGATGGCCATGTACACCAACCAGTGGACAGTCATTCCATCCATGCGTGTGATCAGGAGCGACGGCAGCTGCACAACACTCAGCAACGAGCAGCTGGGACTGGTAACAGAGAGACGTACGGTGCTGACTGGAACATTGCTAATTTGATTTTCTACCTGTTTGGAACAAGAGTTAGAGGGAATTCAGACCTGGTAGTTCAAAACCCTTCAGTTCACACCTCGAGGGACCACTTGTGATCTGACTTCCTCCCTTAACCAGTCGAACAAACCGAGACAAAGTTGAGTGTGAGTGAGTTCATGAATGTCAACCTCTGTGAACCAATGTGAACTTTCTGAAACTGTTCACTTAGAGCTAACCCTTCCTCTATCTAAGAGCAGAATGAATGCTGTTAAAAACTGTTATTTAACTATATGAAAGGAAGTCAGAGGGAGGAGAGAACATCTAGTTCTGATTTGGAATTTTTTTCTGAGGGGAGAAATTGTACCCAGTAATAAATACCCAACAACAAGCTGCACTGTTTTTTTCTTAACTTTGTACAATATTTTGCTTATTGTAAAAGTTAATCAGCAAAGCAGAGAAATTGTTAAAAGGACATCCTGTTAACTATTTAAATTCGGAGATTTACAGGTCAAGACATCTGGAATGTAAAAGTCCGGCCCCTAGGCAGAAGGCCTGTCTGAAAAAGTAGTCGAATAGGCTCTACGTGATGTTCTGGCCCTGTAGGTTTGAACCTTTGCATCTGTGCGTCACACACATAACACACACTCACACCATTAGCTGGTGCGGCGGTCACATGATGACTCTGGGTTTAGACACTCACACTCACAGGTTTCAGGTTCCCTCTCTGGTTTCTCTGTGGCCCCGAGTGTGAGAGAAATCTGATTCGGCAGAAATAAACTTTCCTTCTCCTTCTTTTCCCCCTGCAAAATGAGAAATGTAGAAGTGGTCCTGAAACTGCAGGCCAGCGATCACTGACTGACTAAATTTAGGCCAAGACACTACAATTTTAAGCTATTAATGTGTCAGTATGTCCTTGTTTTACTGTCGTTGTTGTGTGTTTTTGTAAATCAATCTCTCCTGTATGTGTTGTATTTATGTTTGGTGACTGCTGATTTGACACTTTTTACACTTAAGTCTTAAATATATGAATTAATTGTGTGAACAATCACATCATCTCCAATTGTCCCAGCATCTTTTCTGGTAAGACAGAGGTCAACAGCAGATTCAATGCTTTTGTTTTTCTGATAAAACTATGCCCTTAAATGTCATTTTTATCAATACAGTAGCCTCCCTAGATTGTTTACTAACTGGACGCTAATTCTTAAGACCCTGTATAAAACTTTACTCCCAGATATAAAAGTCCTATTTGAAAGAAATCATGATCCCAAAGCGTCCAATACTGATGCTTTGGGATTGTAGGACGGGTCGGCCACCAACCCAATGTGTCAGTATTTAACAAGTCAGATTTTGAGCAATGTGATTACAATTGAGTTTACATTAATCAAAATAGCTAGTCACCTCTTTTAGACGGATTATTTTTCAGAGTGTGCGATTTGTTCTCTTAGTTGGTGAGCAACTCTGATGAAACAGACAGGAAATACCAGATTTGTCTCACGTTTGACATATATATATTTGATATGAATGTGTTACAAAAAACAAAAGGAGTCATTGTTGGTTTAATTCTGAACAGATTTTAAAGGTGCGTTCCATACAGTGTTCATCCAGAGTCCTACATATGAAGGCTCAAGCATATATTTACAGAACATAGAGATTTATACAGTCTTTTTTTATAGAAAACAAAACTACTAACAAAAATAATCATCTTTTTTATAGCAGCAAAAAAGAAGAAACTAAAAGAGAAATATGTATATTTACATCTTTTTTTTTTTCAATA
>CAEMYA010002128.1:6305909-6337157 GCA_903131615.1 Diplodus sargus | reverse complement strand
CTGTAACATCTCCCGTAATAGCTTTATCGATTCTTTTGGAAAACTAAGTGAAAAGTGTGCTTTAAAAATGAGAAAAGCTAAAAGAAAATAAATATCCACAGTTATTTTTTTTATCCTCCTTTTGCAACACACTTCTACTGTTATGTGCAAGTTCTGTGCAACGTCAACCCCCCCCTCCGCCACCGCCTTGAAAATCTCGTCAAACATCGAAACATAAAAATGATTTCTTTTGAAATCCCTTCACATTCATTGACTTTGTTAAAAAAACTAAACTTTTTAAGTCACAAGATGGAATCAAAGGTAAGAACTCAATCTCCCAGCAGGCCTTGCTGCTGTCTGAACATTCCAGAGTCTGCGGTTAAAAGGCTTGGGACGTTAAAAACCAAAAATTAATAATAAAATAAAATCAAAGACTTCCCACTGCACTGGAACAGAAACACTCAAGTTGCACTTCAAGTATTCACGGCCTGGAGTTTTCTCGCCTACACTTTTAGCAAGGAGTGTCGCTCAGGACGACACACATCTCGCCTGCATGTACAGTATATTGTGTTGAAAAGCAACAAGATGTGTGCTGTCTGACATTTTCAAAAAAAAACAAAAGTCACATGCTTGTTAAGAGTGTACTGACCCGGACTGAGCACAATGCTTCAGCTTAAAGAGTACATGTTGGGTTTTTTTGTTTTTTTACACAAACAAAAAGAAAAAAAAGACACAAACACCCAGCCATGCATTAGAAAATACATCCCTGACCTATTAGGACAATAAAAGAAAACGAGCTTGAGTGATTTGTACAGTCATACTTTGGTGTTCCACACATGCATATTGCTGTTGTCGCATGCAAACCTCCCAAACCCAAAGTTTTTTCTTTTTTTTTTTTTTAAGTTTCATGTTTGTCCTTAAACTGAAGTCGTGTGTCCATTTTGTTATCCAGGATATTTTATTGCCCTAGTGTTTGCAGAAGCCATTCAAAAAAATTCTGGCATCTGTACCTCCTCGTCTTTTAACGCCGTCGCATCCCTGCTTTTTTTTTTTTGTCGCAGCAGGGTCAACCCAGGAAGCAAAACGCACTCGCTCTACTCCGCTGCTCTGGGATTGACTGAATGTACCTGAAATTATGGAAGGAATCTATTTTGTTGTATAAACACTCTGCACCAGCACCTATCCAAGTGAAAAAAATAATAATAACCACATCATAAGTGAATGAATTCTCTTCAAATAACACTTCTCCACTAAATGCTTAAACACACCAAAATGAAAAGTTCTTTCCTCAGTAAAATAAAATCACCGCAGTTAACATTTCAATTCCTTTCAATTTGCATGTTTCAGCTGATTGAGCTGAAAGGAAAACTGACCCAAATCCACGGACGTTCACAGACACCAGGAACGGTTCTCAGAAAGGATTTCACCACGCAGAACAACCCTCACACATTCCTCTCCCTCATTCTGATTAACAGGGACTGTTTTTGCAACAAAAGATCTGATTTGTCAGAAAACGAACGACACAATAAAATCTGTAATCTCTCATTTTGTCATTCTAACTACAATTTTTTTTTTAAATTTTACTTGTCCAGCATTCTCAGCTATTGAAACATTCCAAAGATTAAGATTATTCAACATTATCTGCCTACTATTTTTTAATACTAATATCAATTTATGCAACTGTGCAGCATGTATCCCCTCTGTGCCGATCAGTTTGTCTCAGTACTGTGTGTGAATGTTTTTAAGGTCAAAGTGAAGCCGAGCTTAACACTTTCACTTCCTCACCCGTCAACACGTCGCTGTCGCTGGCCCTGCTTAAACAGCAGACGCAGCCAAATTTGCAAAAGCCGTTTTGTTATACTGGAGATAGGGATGCAAAATGGAGCAACAAAATGAAATGGAGTCTCATCTCCAGATCATCAGATGATGATGATGATGATGATGACGGCACAACGATTACCTCTCCCTTTTCCGGGAAGTTAAATTTTTTTAAGCTTTAATTAAATATTATTCAATATATTTTGGTCAAGGGTAAACTGGGTTTAGGTGGTAAACTTGTATTGCCATCTGGTCAATTATTCTTAATATTTTGTATTTCTTATAAAGTTAGTTATTTGATTTGACTTACTTTACTTTTTTTATTTTGTATTTTGCATTAGGTTAAAACGCACATTCCTAACATTGTACCACATTTTGTATGCGTTCTAACATTTTGGGAAAAATGCTTATTTGCTGTCTTGCTGTCTCGCATATCTGTATGTCAACTATGAAGATATTGTGTTTGCTTAGCTTAGCATAAATACCAGAAACAGCGGGAAACAGCTAGCCTGGCAAAATGTAGCCAAACATAATCCCTCCACCAGACTCCTCTGTTTATGCTAAACTAAGATAACTGTGTCCTGATGGTGGCTTCATATTTAGCAGACATACTTAATTCTATGCAAAAAAAGCAATCAGACTAATTTTCAGAAAAAGTTAAGCTGTATCTTATTAAGGTGAAAACATGCCTACCGACCTTCTCTCCTCTTCTAAACATCCACTCATCGTACAACATACAGATGTTACGGTCAAGACACCAAGCAGGAGTGTAAATCCTCCATTTTATGAGCCACTAATACTAAACACTAGAAGGATTTATTTTTCCTTTACTTACATAATATAAGCCCTGGAAACATGTTGAATTTAACTTTTCCTTCCCATATATCCAGGATCCATTCAAACATTTTTTTTGTCCTGCGGTTAGTAGTCGAGTTACTAGATCAACTGGAGCAGAAGAGTCCTGCTGGTGTCCTCGGACACACAACTCCCAACACACCACAACGAGGATTCCAAACAAGCTTTTCTAACTGAACACACTATTCAACACTCTTTCCACAATGGCTCGTTAGTGACGTTGTGCTAACAGCGTTTTCTACAGAAAAATCAGACAGAAAGTAGCGAGAAATGTCTCTTCTCGGCTGTTTGGTTTCTCTCTCTCTCTCTCTCTGCTCCTCTAACATGCAGCATGTAGGTTAGTTTGAATATTCAAAACAAACACAAGTATCATTCTGGGCCCTCAGTAAATCACGAAAATAATATTTGGGATTTTAATGCCCTGTATACTGCACGTATTGCATCTATGCTCTTTCTTTCCTGGAATTTCACTCGATAAATGTCTGTTTTTATTTTTTAAAATCTGCTCTCGATTCACAGGCAGCTTTACGCTCATGCTCCTAAATAGTGTCAACTTTGCCCTGGAGTGAAGGCTGAAGCGCACCTGCCACGTGGAGAGGGCATAAAAAATAAAAAATAAAATCAATTTCGGGACTCAAGGTTAATAATTTCCCCCCCCTGTAACCAGGCTTCGGGCTCTTAGTTTCAGAAATGCCACTTCCAAAAGTCTTTAGAGTCTTAAAGCTACTGTCATAGAGTGCTGTAAAAGTCCTGCACAGCCACGTGTGTTGGGTTTATTTTGGTGAACCAGATGTCTCCGCTGGAGACACTCACTCTCGTCCATCAGCTTCAAGAAACGAAGATTCGAACAGCGAGGAAGAACAATTTTCAGCATTTTTGAATGATTGCAGCTTCGAGGACTAATGTTCATCAACAACGTTCATTCGATTGTGTAGACCACAGATGAAGAGGTGTGTGCGTTTATGTGAGTCCCCTGAAGTTTTCTGTCCAGGCAGCTGCTCAGTAGCACCTCCTAGAGGCCCTGAGAGACAGAGACAACCTCTCTTTTTAACCATGACGGATGAATTTCTCACTTCTGGAGGACCGCGGCGGACCACTCGAACGCCCGTGAGCTAAGTGGAAGGAATTTCGGCAACGGCTGAAACAGAACTGGGACCAGAATACTTTTGTTGTAGGATGAGTTGGTCTGGTTCGACACTGGTCCCGTGACAGATTGAGTTGTTTTCTTAGATTTGAAGTGTCCGTAAACTCGCCAGGATGGTGGCACATCCTACAGTCTTTTCATTAGCGGTAAAAGTCTGTTGACTTATCCGGCCAATCACAGAGCAGACTCATTCTCCGTGTGACAGGACGTGGTGGTGGTGGTGGCCTTGCCCTTCTTGTTGAGTTTCAGGAAGCTGGGTTTCTCCGTCGCCATGGTGACAGCCACATCATTGGTCTTGGGATTTTTCAGCGTTGTCAGGGCCCGTTTCTCCGAAGCTTTGGCAGAGTCCCCCCCCTCCCTGTCGATCAAAAATAAAATCATGATTGTTAGAGCGATATTTTGGGCTTAAAATAACAGACAACTTGAGAAACAGACTTATTCCAGGAGCCAGATCAGCTTATCGTGGGTTTAAGACAGTCACAAAGCTTATGCTAAGCTAAGCTAACCATTGCATTTTTCCTAAAATGTTAATTTTCCCTTCAGGACAGCTAATGTTTGAGACCAGGCTGGTTTTCTCACTTGCTGTTTGGAGTTGGATAAATAACCAGGAAGCAGGCAGTGAAGAAACCAAGGAGGGAGCCCCCGGAGGCCACCATGGGAATGACACGGACGCTGCCAACAGCTTCCACCACAGCACCCAGAGCCGAGGCCACCAAGATCTGACTGATGTACACCTGAAAATTACAAATGGCAATATTACATGTTAGCGTACCTATGAGACAATACCACAAATATTTTTCTTAAGACTGTACGAACACTCACTTGGCAGGATAATATGGCACAGTCAATGCCAAAGCCTCTCCGTGAGTTACCAGGACTGTGTTGGATGTACTGATGGAGGTAGAGATAGTTTCAGTTAATAATAATAATAATGCCACTGAAAGCTTCGGTACATATTAAAAAACACAGTTTAACACAACATGTTGCAACAGAAACAGATATATACTTTTTAAAAATGAACTGCACAGTATGGCGAAGCAGCCTTCAGTCTCTTTTTTACATCAGCATTTACTGTACCTCTTTTATTTCGTGATACTGTCCCAGCAGAGCATAAGGACAGTAGGAGATACTCATGGAGATGATGCCCATGGTGCTGATCATTACCATCGCAACATACACATTGGGGAAGATAGCCATGACAGCGGTTCCTTTGGAGGGAAATAGAGAAAAGTTACTTGTTGGCTGCTCACAGCTACTTTTGATGTATTCAATCACTGTACAGTGCTTCATACCTATTGAGAATCCAAGAGTTCCCAGGATGTAGATGACCTTAATGCCCAGGTCAAAGTTGTCGAGGTACTTCTGAAGGATGGCTGGAAAAATGTAAAGTGAGTTGATTGGTTAGTCCAGAGTTCAAATGTTTCTTGTTGATTTCCTAAAGACAGTCAGCATTCTGTGTTACCTGAGCATGTGGCAGCAGTCATGGCGTATATAACCAGCCCCCAACAGCCCATCTGAACTCCTTTGTGATAATTTTCCAACAAAGTGGAGTTGACAGGAGCCTGAGAAAGAAAGAGAAAAATGGCTTAAAGTAATATGAGTATAAGAGGCTGTGTTTTTGTTTTAGTAGTCTGTTGGGTTTTTCAGCAGGGTCCTTTTCTCATAAGCTTGCATACAATCAGACTTCTTTTTGAAACCAGTGGAGTCACCCACCAGAAAGCTCAATCCAGTATTTGTACTGCTTTGTACAAGCTATTATGCCATCAAAGTGAACTGGGGGGGAAGTAAAGGGATATATCTATATATATGTCTGGTTCACATACGGTTGGATCTCCGTGGTAGATGACTTGTCCCATGAAGTCAGTGAAGAAGACGGCCTCAGCGATGATGGAGAACCAGGTGAGCAGATGACAGGCACACAGTCGCAGCAGCTCCGGAGGCATCTTCAGCATGGAGAGCCACAGCAGCCGCACGGTAGTCTCAACCTAAAGAGAGGAGATGGGTTCAGACGATACCCGACCAAAAGTCACAAACTTCAGACCGCGGGAAGTGAGTTCTTACCTCTCCCTCTTCACTCTCTGTGTCCCCGCTGGAGGAGTTGGTGTTTCCACTGCGGTGTCTGTTTCTCTGCCTGCTCCTCCTCCTGTGCCTGGCCTCCACTTCGTACAGGTCGTTCATGCTGCGAGACGGCTTGATGAGAAAGGCGGCGTTGGCCCGGCGGTAACGGTAGCGGTGGCTCCCGACTCGGCCGTAGTAGGAGAAGGTGCAGGACGGCTGGCGGTAGAAGGTGTGACGGTGCCGTGGCTGCCGCATCTGGGCTCCAGTACTGGCAGCTGGAGTAAAGGGCAGATTACAGAGTAACATCAAGTGACTGACTAGTATATTTTTATTTTATTAACAAGTTTGTCTCTGAGTATTCAGAAAAGTGCAATGTTAGTTCAATGTGTTATCATTATTATTATGATTGCAACCATAAAGAAACTAAGAATAGGGTTCAGACATCTCTCCATTCTTAATATACAGCTTGTTAGCTTGGCTTAGCATACAAACTGAAAACATGTGGAAAATATCTGCCTGACTCTACTTCATTTTATTTTTCATCTAATCTATAATTGCACTTAAAGTAAAGTAAAATGTAAATACCAACCTTTGACCATTCCAGCGCGATGTGCCTGTCCCTTAGAGCTCAGTATGTTAGTGCTATCTCTGTTAGCGTCGCCGTCTAACAGCCCCCCGTTCAGTGTCCGCTGCTCATTGAGCTGGTTGTTCAGCAACGCCTCCTGACCGTCGTCATTCTCCATTTCCTGCAAGAAAGCTGAGAGGCGGGAAATCCTGGGGTTGAGAGCGTGCGTCATATGGTTGTTGGATTGGAGGCGGAGCAGGTCCTGACTTCCTGCGCTGCTGCTGCGCCTGATGTTGCCGAACCGTGGGGGTGGAGTGTTGCGATTGGGGTTGAAGAAGGAGCTCGTGGGAGGCGAGCCATGATAAGGTGAGAGGCGGTCAGCGAAGATGGACGGCTCCAGGTGGCACAGGAAAAACGCATCGTGCTCAAGGTGGTCGAGAGTGGCGTCTGCCATGGCGAGAACACTGTCACTTTTACCTGAAGACAGAGCAAAACGGCTGATTAGATTTACATGTGACAAATTCAGACAACATAGTGAACAAGAAAAGGGGAATAAAAGGGGGAAGGGTGAGCGTTCAGCATCTAGCGTCTTTTTTCACTTTTGTGTGGCCGCCTCAAGCGCTTTAAGTTCAAATTCAATCTACTTTCCAGAAAGGAGCTTGTCACGTCACTGTAGCTCTTTTTCCTGGCCTTGACGAAAATATTGTAAGTCACTATATGCAATATGGTTTAGAACTACTGTTCTAGATCATGTATGATACCCCAGATTTCTCTTTTCAGAAAAAGGTACCATCCAAAACACACTAATGTGTAATGAACTGAACTGAACTGAAGTGGACTGCTTGATGGAAACAAGGCTACAGACACAAGGAAGGACTATATTATTTTGTGTGAGTAGGTAGGAAAACAATTGTACTAAATGCCCTCAAATTATCATGTCTTCATTCATGTAATTCAAATTTTTAAAAAAGAGGCAACAATCTATGAACATACTTCTCACAAGTTCCACCTCTAGGAAGTCCATATCCCCCCGCTCTGACTGGTCGTCTTCATAGGGGTCGTAGAGGTCGTAGGTGTCCATAGTTTCATCCTCTCCAATCAACTCCAGTTTGGGGAGTCCAGTCCTGCCATTGGCTGATGGTTGCTGGCGGCGATCTGGACTCTCCTGGTTGGAGGACAATGAGAGGAGTGAGTTTTATAACCTCATGGAAACTGAAGTCTTTTTTTTAAGTAAACATAAACACATGCTGTACCTGGTCCAGCCTGTCATGCTGGGGTGAGTACTGCTGCTCCTCAATACTGAAGAGATGTAACACCACAGAGGCAGAGAAGAGGATGGCAGCAAAGACGAACAGGATCTGTTCCTGGGACCTGAAGATCTTTCCAAGGAAGGTGTGTGTCCAATCTAAACCCCCGAGAGCATAGCCAACCGCACCACCAAGACCTGCACGCATGGACAGAGGGACAAGTTTAGACTTAGAAAAGGTACAAGAACAGAAAAGGATTGTGTCTGATCTAATTTTCTTTCTTCGTGCTAATTTAGGTCAAATTTACATACTACATTAAAAGACTATCTGTGTGTCAGATGTCATTGATACCTGCTGAGGCGGCGTGGATGTTGAGCGCCATGTCTTGTTCTTCCGTGTCTGCCACATCTAGCAGGTATGCTCTGATTGGTCCCTCCGTAGCGTCCGCACAAAAGTCCAACACCACCACCCCCAGCACCGTAAGAACAATTCCTATCGGCTGTCTCCCCTGCTCGTCGCCGAAAGACAAACCTAACGGAGAAAGACATGAAAGGACAAAGAGTTCGTATTGTGCAACAAACAAACTGAAAGTTTGTTAAAATGAGTCAGACCACTTGACCGATAAATAAATCAAGTAAAATATCACAACTGTTTTAAATGACTATTTATAACAGATATGACAGATGTAAGCCTGTGAATTGTGGAAAATATAGTTTAATATGGGTTAACCAGTGGTTTTAGACGTCGTAGGAAGCAAGTTACATCATTTCTAATATATATATCTATGTTGGATGCTATTATGGTAAAAAAAGGCAAATACATTTTAACAGAAGGGCATAAAAAGTTTAAATAAGAATGCATATAGTAAAATAATTCAGTTTAAAAACAATTCAATTATCATTACAGATGAATAATTCTATAATCACGTTCTACATCCACACACAAACATCTGGAATTGTTCTGCTGATGTAACGGGTCAGAGCTGCACATGTGATCAATGACCAATAAGTGAGTAATAACAGCTGCGTGACACAAACAGAAAGACATACACAAATAGGTCACTGCGCGCTACCCATACTGCTTTGCAGTATGTGTGCGACCTTGTGCGTCTCATTACATTTGTGGCCTGCTGGTCCCCTTGAGCTGCTCAGTGTGTGTTTGTGTCCGACGGCCTGATAGAAAAAGTATGAATGGATGGAAACAAAACAGACTGACATGGGAAAGATTTAGTAACCTGTTTATAAATGTATGTGTGTGTGTGTGTGTCTGTGTGTGTGTGTGTCTGTCTGAGACAGAGAGTCAGAGAGTCTGTGTGTGTGCGTGTGTGTGTGTGTCTGAGACAGAGAGTCAGGGAGTCTGTCTGTGTGTGTGTGTGTGTGTGTGTGTGTGTGTGTAAGAGCGATATCGCGGGCAGAGTGACGCAGCATGACTTTACAAACTGATATCCATTAACATCGGGAAACAAATGTTCATAGAAGGAACAGCAGATTGTGTGTGTGTGAGTGTGTGTGTGCGGGGGACAATGGAGCCGTACTACTCACTGGCCCGGGCAGACAGACAGGAATTGAATTGTGATTGGTGGAAAGGGGGAAGCAAACAGGAAGCATTTCCCTGTGAACTGCCTGCTCCTGTGTTCCCATGTCAACACACACACACACACGTACATACAGGTTACTACAGAGTTCCCATGTCACCCTGCGCTGTTCACACACGTTCATATATATACACACAACTATGGAAACACACACTTTCTCTCTTTAATTATCTCATGCCGCTCACACAGAAACAGGTCATGGTCATTCCCATGTCGACCCCACTGGCAAGGTGGTCACACACACGTACATGAACACAGGCACGCACACACCCTAATGCCCTAAAACGACCTGAGTGCCAATCTCCCTGCAGAAGAATGGAGGTAGAACAAAACAGCACTGAATAGAAGTGACCAGAATCTGCTGACTGAGAACAGTTCACACACCTCTCCTTCACACTATTTATAACTCCTTTGACAATTCATTTTACTCTGTTCTATTTAAAAGCTCAGGCCACTATTGTTGTACGGTACATTTTCACCCATTCAGTCCGGATTTAAATAAGGAACATCAGTGTCAAATGTTCCACCCAATCAGCGATTTCTTTTGACTGAAACTAAGAGCCCACACACACAAAACCAAAATCAAGGCGCTAGCAGCAAAGGAACAAAAAACATCGCAAAGACTACAACTGTCAGCAGACTAGCTCCTACATTCTCTCCATACGAACAGGTGGCATCAACATCATTCAAAAAAGTACCAGAACTCAGAAGGCAAAACATTTTTCTCTGATTCACTCACTGATTTGCTTAGCTAAACAGCCAGCATAGTGACGGGTTGGACCACAGATTCTACCTACTCCGTTGGTTGAAAAGCCGCTGACAAGGGCTGCCAACGGTGCAGGACATACTGCAAAACCATCACCAAGCATCCTCGCATCGGACAGCCGTTTCTTTTGGCACAACATTTTCTCGAGAGTGGGCATTTTGTATTCCTGTGCATTAGCCTAACCTCTGATCTGCTTTTTGGTTCAAGAAGGGGGCTGCTGCAAAAACAGAAAGAAATCAAACTCAACTCTTCTGGAAATGTTGAAAATAGTACACGCTTGTGTGTTACTGGGCCTTGAAAAAATGTGTGTGAGGTCCATACATATCTGCTAACTTAAATGTCAGTCTGTCACCATCAGTTTATGCAACAATACGCTGTCAGCCTTGCTTATGTTTACATGTATATAGGAACATGTGGTTAATGATTTTACAACCGGAGCTCTGATAGTTATCCAAGAAATCAATATCTGTGTGGCACAAATTGACTGATCAATTTGTTTGATTGGAGAGGATGAATTTTGTCCTTGGATTGACATTTGTATGATGTAACATGCTGAGGGTCACACTCAGAGTATAGAATGACGCTCCACTGAGTCTAGAAAGTGCATGCTGGGTAAAAACAGCATTGTCAGAGTTTTGGGTTCAATTCCCAGTGAGGTAACTGCAGTCTCTGGTGGATTAGATAATAGAGTTCAAGCAGATGGCACAAAGTAAACATCTGTATTTTTAGGCCATGATGTAAAAGCATGTTTTTAGACGTACGTCATCATGACAGATACTAAATGTGTTTTTTCAATTAAAGCTGCAAATCAGAGACCTTTTTTTGCTGCTTCATGTTTCTCTTTATGTCTGTAGCTGTAGTGGAGATGTATAGCGAGAAGAAAATGTTTTTGTGGACCTCCAATATTTGTGTCTGTGTCCCGTTTTAAGTACGAGGCACATAACTTTCTCTGTTTGATATGGATGTGATCCAAAAGTAACCCAAAGGTTTTCATATTAGATTATTTTCTTTTACCTATGGATTACAGTAATGATTACAAAATGTTGCAATATTACACAAGAGGGTATGCTTTAACCTCATTTGTGGCACGACAGTGAGGCACATGCTGTAAAAAATTGAATTGCAAACATTTGTTTTTCTGATGCATTACAAGCACTGATGGATTGTTTCCAAAACAAATACTTGATGATTTGCACAAGTTATTAAAGCAAGTGTACAATAAATAAAGTGGAGCTGAGATGCTGTACTTCCTTGAACAACAAACATAGAGAAGAAGCATCAATCAACATAAAAACAAAACTGACAACAAATGAAACATCTGCCTGGCTGTTGAATGAATAGTTCAAACTCACCCATCAACGATCCATTCAGAAACAGCGCCACTCCAATCAGTGTTCCGATACAGAGAGCCAGGATGAACGGCCTCCTCCTGCCCCATCGCAGCGTGCAGCGGTCGCTGGCCGAGCCAATCAGAGGAGTGAACATGAGGCCGAGGACCGGACTGAGGAACCATGTCAGACTGTAATACTGCTCTGGAAGACCTGGAGACACACAAAGAAAGACATACTGTGAGTTACGAGTTATACCGTACGTTGAACTTTAACAAATAACAACTGACACTTAACCATGACATTTTTCTGTCATCCACCAGGGGGTGCAAGTAACATCCTTATTGTAGAAGTGTAGAAGACTTTTTATTAGATTTTTATTGGAATGGTTTTATTTAAACTGAACATTTTTTCGACTTGAATCAGACTTTAAGGCAAAAAAGGTATGCATATGAGTCATGCATCTGCAAGTCTGCAACTAAGTGACTTTTTTCTACAAAACATATGATAATTAATTTATCAACTCCTGTAATCAACTATTGTATTTCATAAAATAAACATAAAGATAACGTAACTGCAACATTTTCAATTAATTGCTACATATTAGTGTCACCATGTGTGAATTTCTCCGTTTTCATTGAATTCGATATGAGAGGGGAACATTTACAGAAGATTGAGTGCATACAATTTTAGATATTTTATCAAAAGGTTAGTGCACTGTGTGATGAGCACAACAGTTGTGTCTTAGTTTACTTACTTCTGCTGTGTCGGCACTACAGCAGTGGAGAGCATAAAAACAGAACTGGTGTATCAATACTGAAACCTTTCAGATGTAAAGATATATCAATATTTGAGGAGTTGACAACTCTACTACATATGACAACAACGTAGTCGGAGTCACAGTTGAAGTTTACAGCAACACAAAGAACTGTTTTGTTTGTGTTGTCACCTCAGTTACCTAAGAGTTGGCCCGAGGCCGACAGTTTCAGCACTGCCTAGTAAAGCCCACACAAAGGTGAAGAAGAGAAAGCCACAGGTTGTTTATCTCTCTGTGAACATTCAGCCAGGATTATCCCACAAAGGCCTGCAACATCAAGTCCTGCGTGCCGGTTAATGCAGAGCAAACGAGCAGGAGCGATCACGTTTCTTGAGCTTTAGTGGGTTTTTTTCTTTTCGTCGTTATCCTGCAGAAAGACTTCCTGAATGAAACAAAAGAACTTCTCTTTGTCTCTCATGTTGCCACACTTTTGTTGTACTTGTCGAGTATTTCTAAAGAAAATCCAATGCAGTCAGTTAATTGGATTGTTACCTATAATAGACTGTTATGTACACGTTAGAGGACATTCTCTATTATATTAACTTTCCATCGCTGGAAAGCAGGTGAGGATTACAGGCACACACACATGTTGAATGACATTGTCTCAATTAAGAGTCCGTGGAAATAACTTCAGCACCTTAAGCTTTAAACAGACACACGCAGGATGCAGCAACTTAATGGAAAACACATACTGTACACTGTTCGGGACACCAGCTTTTAATAGCTTTGAATAATATCAGACAACACCTTCTAAACATATCGCACAAACCTGTCACCAGCAAAACCAGTTTCTAATTAACTCAGTCACTAAATATAGGACAGGATACACAACCTTAAAAGCCCAGGAACAATCACCTTAGGCGTCAGCTCCCCATTCACACGCACATCAGAGCATTTGACCTGACTAAAGACAAATATGTACAAATATATGCTGAGTAATGAAAACATAGTTCATGTTTTCACTTTTAATCACCGAATGATACACGCACACTGTAAAAAACAGAGTTTAGGAGGTTCACAAGTATTAAAGGAAGGCCACTTATGCATCTGTTTAGAAAGACGTTTAAAACAAACCTCATATCTGACTAAAGCAGAGTGATGCTTGAAAGAGAGTGATCGAGCAACAAGATGAGATTATTGGAGATAATAACTGACAGGAGGGAGGATGATTTATGACTAAATAGGACACATTTCTGACATAATTTGCCTTCAAGGGATCTAATATCATTGGAATCAAATCCTCGTGTTTTTAACATTTGATGAACTTCAGAAATCAATCACTTTGAATGCCCAGTTTCACACAGACGACAATAAACACATGATGCACCCGATCTGATCCCTAAAATGTGTTAAATAGTTACTGTGAGAACATCAGCTTGTGTTTTTAAACACACACTGCCTGGCTTGTCTTTGTGCACACTGAATGAGTTTGTTTTACATCTGACACGCTCCATGTGTTCAGTCAAAAACTTAAATTCTGTGATTACATACTCACACCCATGCTGATGGCAAGTCAGGTCATCTTTCAAACAATCAAAACAAAACATTTCTGGAGCTCTACAGCAAAACAGCATTCTCCTAAACAACTGAAGTAGCTGCGGATAATAAAGTGGCTCCATACAGCTCATCCAGTGTAATCCAAGTCTCCAGAAGCCCCTAGATCCCAAATTAATTTGAAAAGATGTTATCAACAACCATGACGTGCGGTCGAGCTTGTGCAGCCACTTCACACAGGGTGCCTTCTAAGGCTTTTAGCTTAGCAGCTACAGATAAGATTTTAGTTTAGAAAAAGGGCGTAAATAAATGTCCTTTATAAACAATTTGGGATCTTGGGGCTTCTGCAGACTTGGATTATGCCAGACAAGCTGTATGGAGCCATTTTGGGTTTTCATTTCAGCTGTTTATTTAACATATTAAAACATGTCTCCTTCTATTTCAGTTGTTTAGGAGAACGCTGCAACGCTGTTTTGCTGTGAAGCTCCAGAAATGTATTGTAGACTACATAACTTCACCTGACTTTATATCACCATGAGTGTGAGCAGACAGAGATTGAATTTCATATTTTGGTGAATCTATCCTTTAGTCATAACTCACAGGGAAACTACGGTTTCAGCTGGAAGATGTCAACAAGTTCAATGACTTCATTTCATTTCCCATCTAGCTTGACAGCATCAGTAAACTAACTTCCATAATCGCTTCATATTTCTCCCACCAGGAAGTTGGCCGGCATCAGATGTATCGGGTAAAAATCGATACAAGCACAAGTCTTCACTCAGCTCATTAAACCTTCAACTGAAGCAGAAATGGCAAGCCTATTTAGCCAATGAGTGAGACTGTATGTGCATACTGGGTATGATACTTTGTCTTTTTGGATTTTATAATCACCCCCGGACCTTGAATGTGGGTAATTGTTTAATGTTTATGTTGTTTTCCTCTTTTACTTTCTTGTACTAAAAGATGAAAATGACCTATAAATAAAGAGTATTAAAAAAAAACAAAAAAACCTTCAACTGAACAACTCTGATTTGTAAAAACACCGAAGACACCATTATAATCATCCTGTCCTAGAGAGTATTTTAAAACCCACAATGTGAGGTTGTTTTAAACTCATAATTAACTCATTCTTCACACTAAGAAATGTGGAGTTTCTACTGTTAAATGAGAGCATAACCCTCACAGCGTGTTTACACTTGTAAATAATATTACATCAAATAATAAAATCAATCACGGCTTAATGAAATAAGTTTCCCTGAGTCATGCCGAATGGCAGACTACGCCCTTGGATTCAGAACCGTGATTTCATTCATTGAGCTGCTGAGAGGAAGAAGATGCAGAGGAGGAGGAGGCAGATAGTCTTTTAGCTGAGTGAAGTCAGCTGAATGCAATAATTAAATCAGAACTTCATCATCGTCTCACTGTCAAACTGTCGCTTAATGCAGCTCACTTAGAAAGAAGACAAATACATTAAGTGCGATTTGGCCGCCACACTATCCCTCCGATATATATATAGAGACCAGAGAGAGACATCCATCTGTACTCATCTTGATAAAGCCTCTGCCAGCCTCAGTTGGCTCAATGTGATCAATACCTCTGCTTAAAGTTTGGGACATAAACTTTTTAACTTTACGTCAGCAGCAAGGGAATCTGTGTCGGAAAACTCTACGATGATTATTTATTTTATTTTCTTTTTTTTTTTGCTCTTTTATTCGACAGGGACAAAGCACAATGTATTTATCATCTAATTTGGGCAGAGGTCATCCAGAGACCATAAGAGATGCATTAACTTGTGCAACTTAAACATTTGCTTTATTAAAACTTAAGCAGTGGGAAAAGTTTCCGTTCTTTTGCAGAGCCAGGAATTCACTAAAAAACAACAGTCGCATTAAAAGGTTATTTTTTTTGCTTTTGTGTCGAGCAACATTAGTGCAACTTCCCCAAAATATCCCTTCAAGTGATTTAAAAATTAAAGCCATAATCCCCTCTCTCTCTTTTTGAATGAATCTACATTAGGGAGGGAGAGGAAGAGACAAAGTAGAAATGTGGAGTTGCCGCACATTAATATGAGGGAGAGGCTGCTGATATTTCACTCCTCGGCGAACAAAAGGGATGGAGAAACAGAAGACAGCCACAGAGAGCGAGCGTTTTAATGGCAGCTAATCTGATTGAGAGAACATTAGGCTCTTTTAAATGTAAAATGCACTTCAATGTTTCTCGCGCAGACCTCTTTAATGAGAGGAACATCAATAACAGAGTGCCACGGTGTCTAATATGTCCCTGCCTGCAGCATAGATCCATTAAGAGACCGTTTGGTTTCTGAGGTGTGACTCAGTCTGTACCTGCTGGCTGAGACTATACATCCTCTGAGAGGGTCTGGCTGGTTCTTGGCCGACAGAGCAGCAGACCTTAAGTTCATTTGGTTAGTAAATTCAGGGAAATCATCTTGCATGACTCATCGCAGTTGGTGTCCTTGAGTGTGTTATGGATGGAGCTTTTGTCAGCGTTTCGTATCTTCTAGAGCTTTGAGGAGGAGTTGTTGTTTGCAAAAAATCCTGCCGTCACGTGACACCTCCCTGCTGCAATCATGGTCATTTTCATGTTTTCGCCACAATTGGTGAGTCACATGTTTCTCTATGTCAGGAAGTGAGCAAGTGTCAACAACATTATATCAATGTTGTTACATGTTATTATACTGTTAACTTCCAGATTAAGATGCATATTTCCTTCAGTTGTTGCTTATTGCTTATTGTTTTGTTATTGCTTAATGTTGTTTTTTTTGTTCATTGCAATTTTTAGCTTGGTTTCCTCAGAATAGCTAGCTGGCTAACGTCAAGCTTCTGAACACAGCTAACATGTTGTACAGGGAGGAAGACCCTTTCAAACCCAGCCATGTCAGTTGTGACTGGAGACAGTTGTATCGGCTGGGTGACATCAGTGGATTAGAGCGAGAGTGGGAAATAATGGTGACCTCTGAGAGGACACACTACCTCAAATTCAAAAACATGCTTCACAGTGTTTCTCTTACTTAATCTCTGCTATCCTCTTTTCAAAACCGTATTGGATTAACTCAAAAACATCCCCAAATGCTCAAAAACAACCTTGGTTTTCCTTGTTCCTGACATATCTGAAATCAAAGGTTTATACCCAGACCCAGAAAAAAAAAGAAAGACAACTGTTAAAAAGACTTGTGGTCACATACAGCAAACCCCACCTCTCTCAAGTTTAAGGCCACATGTATACAAGCATGTCAAGAGCCAGTCAGCTCCTTTGAGTGGTTAACTGGTGTTTACTTGTCTGCTCTCCAGAGAATGTAATTGAGTGAACTAGCAGGGGGAAGAAAACTGTTTCTGTGGCTATAAAAGAAGTTATGAGCATCAATTTGTGCCTTTACACCCAGACTAAACGTGTACAACCCTCTGGTAACTTTGAAGCGTCTTTTGGTGTTTCCTACGCAGTCCACCACAGAGATTACAAACTCTACGACCAGTGCTGTTGAATAAGAGATAATAAGAGATCCCAAAGACCGACTATATTTATGCGCTCTCGTCTCAACTACAAAATACCATTTGACAACACCTCGTTCCTGTCGGCCTGCACAACTGTCGACCCCATAAACAGGGGCTTGACCCCCTCTCCCCGCGTTGACCAGGTCTTGGGAACCCTGTCACCACGGAGACTCCATCACCTCTGCTTCCTGGCTCCTAATATGGCCGTGTCATTCACGCAGGGCTTCCTGTTGTGGAGTTTTCTTCAAACTAAGGAAAGCTTTGTTTCTACTCTTTTCTTTTTCACACACACACAAACACACAAAGTCTCCACATAAACATACCTGCAATAACAATGCACACATGGCACACACACAGATGCGCGCACACACGCACACACACACGCACAATACCTGTAAAAACTCAAACAGTGGCACAGCCATAAAGCAGGCGACAAGGCAGCAGATAGGAATCTGTCTGTCTGTACGTTTGTCAACATCAAAACAGGAAAACAGTTCCTAGTAAGCAGTTCCCTCACACACATGCAAGCACGCACATACACACAAAAAACACATTAACACACACACACACACACAAATGATACAGAAAAACAGTCAACACCTAGTAAATAAAGACTTTTCTCTGTTCCCACACACACACACACACACAAACATACATATTTACCCACCAAAATAAAACAGCTGGGTTCCCACACACTCCAAGTACTGTAGGTACACACACACACACAGAGGGAACAATACTGAGAGAACAGAAAAGCAGGAAGTATTTCAGAAAGAAAGAGCAAGAAATGAGTGGAGCGACAGAGAGAGAGAGACAGAGAGGGAGGAAACAGAGAGAGAGGGAGTGTGAGAAAGGATCAAGATCAAAGAAATTGAAAAAGGGAGGACGGAAGGGATGAGGGGATAAGGTGAGCGAAGAGGAGGAGGAGGGGTCGGGGGAGAGGGAGGAGGAGGAGAGAGAGGGAGAAAGCCGGAAGGATGGAGAGACAGACGGAAAAAGTTCATAACGTCTGCGAGTGTTGTTGATTGATCGTGGGAAAGAAAAATGCACAATCTGCTCCATCTATCATCAAAGTGCTCAATTTACCACACACACACACACACACGCACACACACTAAACACGGAGCTCAATGTGTGACTGTCGGAGTACAGACTGCCCATTCATTCATGTGTGTGTGTGTTTCTCCACCTTGGGCCTGCACTCAGACACACGCCATCGGTAAAAGACACAGCTTGTTTGAACTGGGGGCAAGTTTGAAAAATAACAAGAAATCCCCCAGATAAGAAAACACTTCAGCAGAGGGAAAACAATGCATCCAATACTTGAGCCTAAACTACATTTGCCTGCAGAGTTTCATTTGCAAAAACTACTCTAAACAAATGCCGACTGTCTCCTTCTTCAGAGGGGATACGTCGGAGATCAGTTGATACGAATACTACGAGTCCTCATACCTAAGCTGCAAGTCTTTGCAACAGTCCTCTCCTTGTTTTCAGGAAATCCTGAACAAGGATTACTGTATGTGTGTGTGTGTCGTACATTTCTCGGAGCAGCATGATGCCGGGATAAAAATATTTCCAACGTTGTAGAGAGTGCCCTCTTTATTCTGCTGCAAATAAAAAAACTACAACAAATTTTCTGTGTATTTCACTGCCACTTGAACATTACTGCCAAGTTTAAGGTACGGTGGCTTATTAGTGCCAGCGCTAGAGGAATTTGTATATAGAGTTTATTCAGCAATGTCTGGTTAATCATTTAAGAATTAAAGACTTCTCTCTGTTTGGATGGACAAGAACTTGTTTACTGTAACCTGATAGCTGAATTGTTAAAATGCTCAAACATCTAGGAGACAAAGATTGATGCAACATCCCCAGTGGAACTGAAAAAACTGTTTTATTAATAAGCACCGTAGACTTTAAGGATTAAGGCTGGAAAAATGTAAAAAATGTTCTCACCGTCAAATAGGACAAATATGATGAATACGATGAATGAACTGAAACCAACAATAAATAAATCTTACTAACAAGTGCTGACTGTGTAGCCTAATATAGCTTATTCCTCTGTGCCTGGAGCTCCATTGTTGTCCAGAAACTATTAAAAACACATCAATGAGTCACACCGTGGCGCTGAGTGACACGTTCATTTATCAACTTCAACATGAGCATTTTGTTTTCAGTCAATCCCACCGTCCTTAATGTCGACTTTTACATTGAATGCTTATGAAAATATTCCCCGATTTACTCCTGGTTTCGGAAACTGTTTAACCACCTTTGTTTTTTTAAATTAGAATTTGAGTAGTTTTTGCACTTAAGTAGGAACAAATGGGTGCTGGGCCGCGTGCCAGAGACTGGGTGAGGACGTCGGTGAGTGTTGAGAGACGGACTTACACGTTGTTGGTTCTGGTCTTCTCGTGGGATTGGTTGCAGATAAGACAAACACAGAATATTACCAATCTTATCCTTTAATCCGCTCTCCTCCTGATAGTTTGTCATTACTATACAACTGCATTTCTCAACATGTTGACTTTCTAAACCCACTCTGGTCTCTCTGGCAAAATGTCTGTTTGATTTTGATGTCATTTTAATTACAGCGTTGTACAAATGTGCTTTTAAAAGCCTTATTCATGTGGCATGAGAGATGTCTCTGTTCTCAAATGTCTTCATTCATGCCTCCAGTGGTGGAATATAATCAGGTACATTTACTCCAATTACAGAACTTAAGTGCACATGTGAGGTATTCGTGCTTTACTTAGGTCTTTTCTTTTTCTTCAGCTTCTTTCTTCTTCTACTTCATTACATTGTTTTTTACAGGGAAATGTTGAACTTTACTTTTAGGATTTTCGAATTAAAGCCTTTGAATGAGAAACGTACATAGGAAATGACTGATCAATAGACTGAAATTACATATAATTTGGCATCTTTCATGTAAAAACTAGAATTATGGAGGGTAGTTATGACAGAAATTATTGCTACTTTCTGAATTTTCCCAAATCAAACAGTCAATCTTTGAATAGAGAAGATAATCAGTAGCTGTAGACACAGAAGAGACCATATTAATTGTATATAAAATCCTGATCTTACCTTAATGAACGTGTTATAAAATGTGTTTTTCTGCATTGATTACTTCTACTGTTAAGACTTTAAGTACATTTTCCTGAATAATTAAGTTACACTTTCAATGCAGAACGTTCACTTGTAATTAAGTTTTCTTTTTACAGTTAAGTTGAAGGATCTCAATACTTCCTCTGAAACTACATATTTCTAAAAGTTTTTGCTTCTCCTCTCATGACCATATCAATGTTGTGCCTCTATCCAATAAACAAAACCCACTATCACTCTTTCACCTCTCCATCCCTCTCTCTGACCCTCCTTTTCTCCTCTCACTCCTCCTCTTTCACACACAATGAACTAACAGTACAGCAAACAAAAGTCTGATATCTCCCTCCAGCTGCTGTAAACTCCAAACTGAAGTCAAACAATCTGACTTTCTGTAAAAGCACCCACAAACATTAACCTCCTTCGGTCCTCCTTTCCTTTCACCTCTCCTCTCTTTTCTCCCTCTGTTCCCATTCTCCCATAAACACAAAACAATCCTTTCATATCCTGCGCTGGCGTGAGAAAACCGCAAGAAACATGACAAGCGTCCCCGAAAAGAGCCAGAGAAATGGTGTGAAAGTGAGAGTAGGGCAGAGGTCGTAAAGGGAGAAAGTGGGCAGGAAGGAAGGAGGGTGAGAGCGAGAGAGTGAGAGAGCACGAGGAAAGGAAAAGGAAAGGAAAGGAAAGGAGGAAGCAGGTGTTTTTGAATAAACAAAACATGTGAACAGAGTCAGGTGTAGCACTCAGAGAGGAGGAAAGAAAGGGAAAAAAAGGCAGCAGATGGAGTTTTGGTGCAGATTTGAAATATTAACATCAATATTTCATTATTGATAAGCGTCTGGTTGAAGGTTTTATGCCAACATTGGCTGAAAGCTGCAGGCACATTTCTGTCTCTGCAGCAAACCAGATCATTTTCATGTTGTCCTCTTCTGAAAAAAAGGACAATTTGTGATCTAAGCTTTGTCCAAAAATATAACCTTTATACCAGATGGTCATGTTTTGATTATTAACTTTAAATGAGAATACGTACCAGCATTTGAAGCCTGTTGGCATTATGATTATTAGTGGACAAATCCACATAACCTGCTCCGTCTACCTCAACGCCAATCACTTACTTCACATCCAAGAAAGCTCTTTCCTCATCTTTCTCTGTGCTTTGTACCAATACATAGAGCGTAAAGACAGACATTATTAATCACTTTGATGATCTTAATCTTTCGTTTCAGTTCAGACAAAGAAATGTAGTCATTGTCTGAAGCCACATTTAGACCGCAAGCAAACTAGGAACCTTCGGAGTGACTCAGTGTTTCCACCGCAGGGACCAGAAATCACAGAAACCACAGAAAGTCCCTGCTCAGGAGAAGATCTTTCCCAAAGAACAGGAACTTTTCAGACTGATTGTCTAAATTGTATTCACGCCATCATGTTTAAAAACATCACTATTAAAGCATTACTAATTTCCTGAGGACGAGCTGATGTCCACTTACCTTGTGTACTCTTACAGATTTTACAGTTTCATTGGTAAAAAAAAATAAAAATTCTATATTTCATGTCTTTGGGATTTGCGCTGTTGGTGGGTCAAAACCGGTAACTTGAAGAAGTTCCCTGACAGTCAATGAATAATTGATAGGGGTGTCACAAATATGATTCTAAATCAAAGATCGATCGAAATTAACTTTCAATTCTAATCATCATTTGAGGGCTGCGTCATGTGTGTATCTAACACTTCTACTGCATGCCGAAGGCCTTAACTAAAATGAGATTAACTGAGATGTTGCATTTATTTTCTTCATCAGAGATCCTTTATTGATCTGTTTAAGAAGATGGTTACCCATGGGGGACGGAACTGATAACACGGTCAAAGAGCCTCTTCCAAATTTGTTTAGGAAGAGGATTTACTGGTAACAGATTAGATTAGATTAGAGAAACCAAATTATGTAACAGACTGAATTTCTACATTTTGTTGTTTATTGTTGAATCCCTGAAGGTACTTTTTGTTCAACTCTGTAATCTTTTTTTGTGAATATTATCTGAACTTGTTTAACCCTGACCTGCAAAAAAAACAAAAAACACCAGGATAAAGTTAAGCTGCTGCTGGAAAATAGAATACCTCTATATTTAATTATAATAATGTCATGTCACGGCACAAAACCAATGATCTGTTGATCCTTACGAATCCAGATGTGATGGTCTAACCACAGTTTGGCCATCAGTGTGGGAAAAGAACATTGTAGATCGAAAAATTGAATTAGATCATGACCTCAAAATCAAAAGACACATTGAATCATGGATTTGGAGAATCGTGATACTGCTGTTAATGGATAATGAACCCCTACAAAACATTCTCCCGTTTTTATTTTTGTGCCTGATTTCAAGGTTGGATACCTGATGATCCGTGTACAAAACCACCAACCGGGATTTAAAATTGCCAAACAAAAAAACATTAGTTCAAGTTCAAGTCGGGCAATAACATTTTACAGGGATTGTAAATGTTGACAGCTTTTAACACTGAGCATCCTGCAGATATTTGTGAAACCATAGTGAACCCAGCCACTGCTCGGACAACAGCAAATAAAAAAGGGACCAGCTTGTGCTAACTGCTAGCTCCATCCCCGGCGAACATCTATTCTCTCAAGGACTGCAGATTGAAAGAAGAAGGAGGAGGGAAAGAGAAAGAAGTGAGTCATTGTACTTCCCAGGAGCAAGAGATGGTGAGAACATCAATCACACAACGCGCACATACGGTCTCTTAAGCAAATGCAGACGCAAGGCACACAAGCTGCACAGCCAAGGTCATCATTAACAAAGTGCTCAGTACAGACTGAAAGACTGGGTGATGTACGGCTGTGTGTGGCTCAGCCGGTGGCGAGAAACTGTGAATCAAATCAATGCAGAAAGAGGAACAGAAAAAATAAAAGTACAGTCAACACTGATTATTGTTTTTATTTGATTTGTATCTGCTTTTATTTTCTACTGAGCAGCTCTTTGTTTTGAAAGGTGCTATAAACATAAAGATATGATTAATAATAATTAATGTGTGTTTATCCTCACATTGTAAATGTCAGTGTTAGCAACTTAACCACACACACACACACACACACACACACACACACACACACACACACACACGACCCTGCGTTGGATTGAGTAGACATTGGTTTTAGAGTCATCCATTCGGCTCATTTAACACTTAACAGGC
This sequence comes from Diplodus sargus, assembly GCA_903131615.1. Lineage (NCBI taxonomy): Eukaryota > Metazoa > Chordata > Actinopteri > Spariformes > Sparidae > Diplodus > Diplodus sargus. Next base: position 6,313,691 of record CAEMYA010002128.1, on the reverse strand, counting down.
TGGTTGCTAAATGTGTGTGTGATTGAGTGTGTGCATAGCGGTAAAACCCCCCACCAACCATCCTCTCTATGCATTAAAATTGCATGAAGCCTGCATGTATGCACACACACACACACACACACACACACACACACACACACACACACACACACACACACACACACACACACACACACACACACACAAACACACACACATAACTGCTTCCAGTCAGCAGAATTATGTAACACCACTGCAGTGAACTAGCTGCCTCCTACTGAGAGAGACAGACAGGGAGAGACTCATACAGAGCCAGAAATTCAAAGTGTGTAATATGGTAAGATTGCAAATGCCCACATTCAGTCCTATTTTAATGCCTCTACCATATGTAAAAGTACATTAGAATTTGAACAGATGCGACTGACAGGAGGGGGGCGGGCTTCTGACTGTGGCTGACCTATCACAGAGCAGGAAGCTCCAACCAGCATCACTGCCCTTTTGCTCCCAAAGTAGCAATCAATAAAGCAAATCAGCAGCGATCAGTCAGTAATCTTATGTAACCATAAATACAGGATGTCAACAAAGATCTGGTGTGAATTCAAAATGGCAGAATTTTGGTTGGTAGTGGAAGGTCACACATGGTAAAAATATCCACACCGCTTTCATTTCCCAATAATTTTCTGAGCAGAAATTCTGGCTAAATGAAACACAAAACGTAAGAATTTTAGCTTACGGTAATCTGTGCAGCTAATCCTCGCACTATTTTAAGGTGCAATATGCAACAATAGGCCACCTGTCGTATTCTCAAAACAAACAGGGCGCACAACGTCACCAGGGTATCTTCTAATTGCTGCTAATTGTTGCTGCTTTTAGCTAGTTAGCACAGTTAGCCATGTAGCTGGTGTTCCTTAGGGATTGCTGATGTTTACACTGCTAGCATGTGAGCTGTGAACCAGGATGGGGCAGGCTAGCGGTTAGCATGCTAACCTCAGTGGGTATCGCTTTATGTCATAACACCAACACTGCGATTTCTTCATGTTCTGCTAATAATTTTAGTGACATTCTGAATGTTTTCAACTAAATTCTTGCATATTGCTGCTTTAATATAGTGTACCTTTTTAAATCCAAAATTATGACATGGCCGGACCTATTTTGAGCATAATACCTGAACTTACTACCTTTCTTGGTTATGCTACTGGTCACTTACTGTGGCAACTTTTTTCCCCGAGTTACTTTTCTCTAATATGAGACACAAAGTTAGCCAGAAAAAACATGACATTGGTCACTTTGCCTGCTAGAAGGAATGTTTTAACTGACTCGTAAAAATCTGCCCCTACTTTACTCGACGCGAACAGATCGTTTGGACTTAAATTACTCCCGCCATCGTCATTTCAGCTGGATATATAACTGTACACAATTAATCCGTCAGTATCCATCCGTCTATCCCTTCAGTTATAGACCGTCAAAGCCAATAGGCGTCAGTGAGAGGGAGCAGATGTTTTTCTACTCTCCTTCTTAAAACACACACATACACATAAAATAACCCTGAGGCCGGCCATTACTGCTTCTCTCTCAGGCTGCTATTAGACACATCACGTGCGTTTATGTGTGCATGTCGTGCTGCTGGGATTTATAGATTTTCTGGCCAGCTTCACTGACAAATGCACTGCATGCTCCAACTTGTGCTGTATTTTTATGCAAAATAAGCTGATGTCAAGCGGAACATGGAAAACAGAAATGATTAAGTCTTTGTTCCTTGTATTTCTAGACAGTACAATCCATTTGGGCTCAATTTTTTGGCTATTAAAGATTTTTTAATAATGTGTTTAAGTCAAGTTATGCAGTTTAGCTCCCAGTAATTATTTGAGTAATGCAGTTTAACTTCCAGCCATTATTCAAGTTATGCAGCGCATAACAGCAATTAGTTAATTAATGCCGTTCAGCTCATTGCTTATAATGTATTTTCCATTCTTAAGCCAATCCTCAACTATTCATATTTCTTCCTACACTTTTTCATACATCTAATCATTTATACTTTAAGTGACAAACTCCATTCAAATGATAAAGACTTCCACATCTTTCAAACATTATGGGTATTACTCAGCTTTCAGTAACTAAAAAAGCAAATTATTTGATTTGCAATGGATTTATCAAAACAACATAAAGACGTTATTATGAAAAGAATTGGTAGTTGCAGCTTTAAAGAATTTGCTTTCCCTGATGTTTCTTTGTCCCTCGTCATCACCTGAGAGCTCGGCGGTGGCTTGTTTTTGGTTTGTTTTCAACTCCCTGGAGGGGGAGGGGGTGGGAGCAATGTGCTGACAAACAAATACACACAGACACACACATACTCAGTTCTGCATTCCTCACATATCCTACACTAATAGCGCACACATACCTCGCTTATCGCCTGTTGATTGTAAAAACAGGGACACCCACATGAACGCACATAATATGTCTTTGTCTTGAAGGCTAAAGTGGCTGCTGACTCTGCATTAACTTAACGTCACAAACACATGAATGTAACCTGTACAGGTTTTATTACGGCGTAACCCTCGCAACAACCCCCCCGTGGTCAATGGACCACAGATTGGGAACCACTGGCATCGATTATCACAAACTGGTTTGCTTCGTCTGTCACCGCTTCAGTATTGCACCGATCACCCCGCACATTAACACAGGTGATGTTAGCAGATACAGCTCTCAAAAACCCTGTTGTGTCTCCGTCTGTGTGTACACTGATACCATTAATAAATGAACAAAGTTACTGCAGCGATTATATAAAGAGCTATAAATAGAAAGGCTTTAAATAACCGACTGGACTGGTTTGCTTCTTTCTCTCTCTCCCTCTCTGGTTAAAAGGTCCCGCTGGCTGGCAGGAATACAATTCACACTGTCACTGGCTCCAATTTCTCACCTTTTCCCACTTATCTCATAGATGTTTTATTCCTTCCCACCTACTGATTTCATCTGCCCCCTTGATAAATGCTCTTGTCTTGTAGTTACCTCATACACACACACACACACGCGCACACACACACATGCACACAAACATTTTATTCATCAATCCGCCTACTCTGTCCTCCATCCACTCTGTCCCATGAATGACTGGGTCAGATTATGGTGATTACCGTAGTCGCTGTGTGACATCAAGCCAGTCATTTATATAACCCTGCATTACTCTGTCTGCAAGGTCATCTACTAGATTAGACCAGCTAACATGATAGGATCACTCAGAGGATTAGGCTACCTGGCATGCTAGCATAAACAATGCAAGATCAAGTTGATTTGATGCACAATAAATAGCAAGAAGCATTAAAAACAGAGTTCTACATTTTGTAGAAGGCTGCATAAACTATTAACTATCATTGTTGTGTTTAATTTGTGTTTTAATGTTTTGAAATTGTATTGTTGTTGTTATTGTCGGTATTGCTAATGTAGTTGTACCGTGAATAGTTAATGTCACCAAAGGTGCACTATGTAACTTTTCAGTAACAGTTTTTGTTAAATAGTCCTACTTTCTTGAACTGTGGGACTTCTATCATTTTTTGTTCTCAACATCACCACCAAAATACAAGCATGTAAGGATGCTACATCCTTAAATGAAAGTAGCTTTAGCAATGCATAAAGGACCAAACAATTCGGCATTAAACAACCACTGGTTGAAGTTGAAAAAAGTTCTGGTTGAGTGCCTGATGGATCACATACATCAAACAAATGCTATGAGTTTACTTGCACAGACTACTGTTGAGAAAACCATCTTGATCACAAGACAAGATGCACCAGGATCATGGGGGACAGCCTGTACTTAGTCAGAGCTGCTGTGTGGTGTGTCAAACAGTGAAAGGTTTATCCAAAGGAATCGAACAAAGTAAAGGTCAAGACACTAATACAGTGAGCTGAACGAACAGAACCTGGATGAATAGAAGGACATTTCCTGTTGGATTGTGATAATCTCCTTTAGTAAAGCCAAGACGGCCTCCAAAGACGGATAACATTGTTGCAAGGCTGCCAGGCCTGGACTGCTTTGGGCACCACATTGGTGGCATGGCTGCTGCTGCGTGCACAGCTAGTTAGTCAAACAGGCAAATAAACAGATTAATAATGAATACGATTAATTGTGTAAAATGTGGGTCACCTTCACAACGATTAAATCCCTCAAATCAGAATATTTGGGTTCCTTCCACATGACCTGAACTGGAAAGTTTATCCCTGAAAGTAGTTTTCCTTTAAATATGTCAAAGAACCTTCGCGTGCAATGAAATTACTTCAACTTGTGGAAAAGAATAATGTCACTTTCTGCTCTACAACCAAGAAAAATGACACTTAAATCTGAACTACTGACAAGATCGTCTGTATCAAAGAAAAGATGAAAATATCTCATCACACTTGCAGTCCTTTCACAGCCGCCTTTTAGGATGTAACTTTGAACTAAATGACGAGATTTTTGCTGAGTCTCAACGTTAATTTAATTCAACAAATGATCTGCTCTACACTCAATTTAGTTTCACTCTCTAGGATAATGGCTTGGCATCGTAAGCCTGCACCACACTTATTACCACCAAACCGAATTTCTTCTACAGTAAAATCAAATTCAACTCTGTTACTTGGTTTTATTCTGAAGAGTGGCCTGATGTATGAGGTATTTCATATCCATAAAGGGCTTTTGTGTCCCTAATCTGAGACTCGTGAATGTCCTAATTTTGAACATTTTCATCTATAATTCCACTGTTCCTGCTGAAAATCTGGAGCTGCTGCACCCGAACATGAGATGGAGATATTTTGTCAGTTTGTTGACAGTTCGTCTTCAGTGAGCATCGTGGTGACTTAATGGCGTTCTCTGTGTCACTCTGAGCTCAGTTCTGAGAAAGCTTGTCGTTATGTAACCCGCCAAGCTGCTAACCAAAAAACAACGACTCGACACGCCGTCTGCACTCATCACCTCCTCCTCCTCCTTCTCGTCCACTCTCTTTTCAAAAACCCTCCTTCTCCTCCTCCTGACTCTCTTTTCACTCATTTCCCTACCCTTTATCGCCTCTCAATCCTTTTCTCATCATTGACTCAATGTCCTCTCACTCGTGTCTCACTTTTTCAGCTGCATTAAGTTGTTATGGGACGCTCTTAATCAGGACAATTTTTCAAAGAAGGCTGGTAGTTAAATAAATCTCGAGGAAATGCACAACAAATACTAGTCACTACACAAAAAGATGAAAATCTTTAGAAAAATGCCCCCAAAGTTTGCCCCTTGTTTTTCCAACCCTAGTTTGAAAAGAGGCGATGATGTGATTGGTCTAACAGTCTCGCTAAGTATTTCCCTGCCCTCAGTGTCCTTGTATGAGTGACTGCTGCCATGAGACTTAACAGCTCTGCACGCCCTCCACACAAGACCTTGTAAGGTAGAAGTTTCTCATCCTTTCTCCCAGGTTGTGCAAATATGGGCTTCTTGACCAAACTGTGTCTGCTGCATACACACACACACACACTTTCTCTGACCCTAGTGTTGTGGGGGTTATAGTACAGTACACACTACCACACACACACACACACACACACACACACACAATGGCTTCACTCAGGGTGAGCCAACCAGCCAGCTTACCAGCTATCCAGCTAATTCCAGTAGCTGCAGTCAGTCTCCAGCATGCATGGAGCATTAACCACATGGAGGGAGGTCGATATTTGTTATCCCAAAACTTGGATCACTGCCCACAGTGTTGGGGGGGAGGGGGGGCTGTTTTCATCTCACTGTAGTTGTTTGTTTGTCTGTTACAATCTGCACAAAACCAACCTTTGTGGAAAAGTTTGGGCCATGGTTGGGTAAAGAGGTGGGGCTCCGGGAAATGTAACCCTCTAATTGGATTCACATGACATTATCCGACCAAGTGAGCTGATCGTGGATGTAACATGCAAAGTGGAAATTCATTTTGAAGAAAGTTGCTCAAGACAGGAAGTTTAATCTTTAGAAAATGCCAGGGACAGACCTTAAGATGACCGTAAACCTGCTGTTAACAATATCACTTTTTAAAAGATGTCTATAAACCTTGCTGTCACTGTGCTATTTCATCTGCCATTGTGAACAGTTTTTCCCCGGAAAAACAAAGAGTGAATTATGGCACAAACAAAGCCAAATGACCAAAACAGGACAAGGCATTTACTCTGGTTGCAATCCCCAATAAGAACTGGAATAGCTGTGGAAACTCTACACTGCAAGGACCACTCACATTTTTAGCCATGTTGCTAACGTTGTTGCCAACAGTAATACCAAAGAGAAATGCTATGACAGAGAAATTTGCAGGGCTTGTTTCTGCTTTAATAATGTATCCTTTATCGTCTGGCTCTGCAATAACCTCACTCCACAGAGCATTTTAACATCTTTCAGCTCATGGTTTTGGTTTTATAGTCTGAAATTCATTTTCAAGATAATTTTTTATTCTTCATTCAAGTTCTATATACATATTGCTGCTTCCTGTACCCACAACCTTTGCGCTGCTAGTGTTGTGATAGGAGGGTAGGATAGCAGGAGGCTGTAATCTGAGCAGACCTCCTGTATCTTGTCACATTTCAGGGACTGTCAGCATCTCCTAATATACAACAAACTATTATGCAACTCAAATATGTTGCACTGGCTGTCTTGACAGCTACAGTGTATTTTTGGGGGTCTGCCATCTACTGAGTGCAATCCAAATTCATTTGGATGTGAGGCAATTCTCTGTACCGTTGGTCAGCATGAAATGTCAGATGAACAACAGTCAATTAGCCCAAGATGAATAGGTTAACTCCCCATATCAGTAGTGGTGGTCCGGTCAGGATTTTAGGGGCCGACGACTGATCACTGATAAGTGGAAGCAGCATGAGGCGATACCGATCACGATCAAAAGGACAGGAAAATCACCATTACATGAAACTTGTCATGTAAACTTGTCACATTCATTGAACAGAAACACTCGGTCCTGCTGTGTGTTTAGCTCCACTGTAAATGATTGGCTATTAGCTGTGTCAGCGCTAATTAAAAACACCGGCTGGCTTGTAGCGCTAGGAGAACTGCTCCCCAGCATCGGTCCTTCTATCCCTTAAGTCACAAATGGCTAGTCAGCAAATCATCACAAATACGTTGTACTAGTCAAACCAGGGCATTTAAAATCCATACTGATATTGACAGGAAGAGAGCTAGTGAGTTGTTAGCAGTTTGTATAAACAGGCTTTATAGAGACCAGACAAAAACTTTATACGTTTATCAGCCGATAACAATCAGTGTTCGATCAGTCAGCACCCACACATATCAGTGATGAATCACAGCTCAACAACAAGTTATCTGTCTGCTTTAGTTGTATTTCTTTCAGTGGAATAATATGCAGCAGTTGTCCCAGCGGCTCAGAAATCTTCTAAAAGAGGCTCAGATATACAAAAATAGATTGGGGCAACTACATCAGAGCTAAAAATAGACCAAAAGTCCCCTGCTCTGATACTACCACAAGAGACAATGGCTGTTAATGGTTTAGAGCAATTATGATCGAGAATACAGATTGTTTTTATGAATCCCACCACATCAGACAGTGCATTTAGAGCACAGCACTCCTCTGCACAAAGCTGAAATCCCTTTTACTTCCAGCACTTGGCTGACATCTTATTTAAAATAACAGAGAATTGGAACTGAAGTGTTTCAAAATCTGGTTCCCCGTGGCGGCTCTTCCCCGGGTGAGCCAGCCAGGAGTCACGGTGGCCACAGAGCGACCTGCCACTCATGTGCTCCTCGGTTACGTAAGCGAGGAGATCACACTATGCCACTGTGGGGAGAAGGAGAGA
>CAEMYA010002128.1:6268650-6298036 GCA_903131615.1 Diplodus sargus | reverse complement strand
CACACACACACATGAATAATTGCCAGCACAGAAGACAGTTTCAGGACATCTACACCCACAGAGAAACATGTAAGCTCACAGGATGCCCTGCAAAAGCAACGCACGCACAAAAACACTTCACTGTTCCCGTGCTGTCAGTGCTATTCCCATGAAAAATAACCATATTCCGCGCTTTGAAAAGCAGATGGCGGGATAAGCACTAGAAAGTGAAAGGGAGAGGAGGGGGTGAGTGAGGTAAACAGGGACTGGATGTGTGCATTATGGTGCAGTGCTGCTGCAGTGCAGAGAGCACGGGGGGTAGAGGGGGGCACATGTGTATCAACGTGCACTAGCGTCAATGACAAATCCCTTACTCATACCACAGGGCTTATATCACTATACTGACTGGTATGGATATGACGTAATATACCTGCTGTTCGCATACATGTACTCTTTCTGACACACGCATGCATCAAAACATTTGTCAGAGAGGATGGACCTCTTCCACTGACTCAGTTTTATCCCCCTGACACCCTAACAGCGCTCAATTAATCTCCAATCGTAGCCTCACCTGAACCTCTCAGCTGCCTCCTCTCAAAATAGAAGTTGCCTCACTTCATACTTTGGCCACAACAGCTGATGAAATGACAAGAAGACAAGAGCGCGACATTGTTTCTCAGTCTCGGGTCAATGAAGGTCAGTCAGTGACAGGTTGGCCAATTTTGACATCTCAATCTACCAGAAAAGAAGATTGACTGATTCAATTGTACAATAATATTTATTTCTGTAGAGAAAGCCATTATATTTTGAATTAAAGGTGCAATACATGAGAATCAGCCACCTGTCAATTACATACTAAAAAACAAATAAGGGGCAACAATTCACCAGCGTAAGTGTTACTTGCTGCTAACTGCTGCTGCTGTAAGCTAGATAGCGCATTAGCCATGCAGCTAGCAGTACGGACTGTGAGCTTGGAGCACTGAGGGAGTGTTCGCGCTTACAACACTAGCGCAGGAGCTTTTGACCGAGATGGAGCGAGCTAGCTGGTTAGCATCCTTACTTCAGTATGCAAGATATCCTTTCTATATAGATGTTGTGATGTCAGAACGGTTATTTCTTCACACTCTGTTCAACATTTTAAATACATGCTCAAATTTGGCTAAACTGCAGGTTCAGCTAATTGCTGAATCTTCAAACATAGCAATACGAAAACTTTGGCTTAAACAAAAAGAAGAGATACGACTGACCTGAAACCACCTGGAAGGCGAATAGATACAAAGCAGAGACCCATATATGTGTGTTTTTTATTCATGAATTTTCAACCTTAGCAATGCTAGCACAGTGATCCACTGTTGTTAAACTTGGCCAAGCCTCTTTGCATTCCCTAATTAAGTCAAGACTACTCTATGGTTAAATCAGGTCTGGATGTCAGTTAGGATGAAACGGGTTCAAGACATTGTTAGTTATGCTAGCTTAATATTTGCAAAAGTTATTGGAGAAGAGAGGACTCTGCTGTGTGGTGTGTCAGCTAGCTTGCAGCTAGTAATAGCCCACTCATCCTTGTGTTTATTTATAGCTCAGTTAGCTAGTTAGCACTCGGACTGGCCCACATAGGCACCACAGTCATTTCACACCCACAGTGAGCTAACTCATGTTGCTTTTACAAAACAAATGTTCACTGACTTTGAGCTTTCGTTTAGCCAGCTAGCTCACACTTTCAGGCTAAACCAAAAATAGCATCTCTGTGTCCATGGCGGGACAGATTGAAGATGACAAGATCTTATATATGAAATAGTGTTTTACAAGTTGTTCTACATTGGTATTCCTTTGTTAGCAAGAGCAGACTGTCCTTAACACAGAGGTCACACATGCAAACATGAACTATTAATTCAATCCTGCTGATCTGAGCCTGTCTAGACAGCTGATGTCAATGTAGTGTTTGGTGTCTCATAAATTTTGTTTATTTTTTATGTAATCTTCTGACCCAGATGCTTCGTTTTCCTCCCAGAGCTAGCATGCCAGCAAATAATGATCACAGATTTCAAATGTTTAAAAAAAAAACACAAAAAAAAACTGTGTTGTTGTTAACTCCTGCAGGTCTGAATTTTTTTAAGCTGAATACAGTCAGGGGTTTGACAAGCTGCTGACAGCAGCCTTGGCCTACTTCTACACTGGAGTCACGTTACTGGCTGTGTGTCACCCTCACCACATAACCACACACACACACACAGAGAGAGGACTGAAACGCACCGCCTCAAACCTCATTTGTGCCCCCTCTGACTACAGTACCCCCTACCCAACGTCACATTACAGAACCCCCCACTTGCATCCTGCCTCGGGGAGGAGGGACTCTGCTTGCGTGTGTTCGTTTGTGCGTCTCCTCCCCCTTATAGCCCCCTGAGGCCTTTACCCACAAGGGAGCAGTGAGCCAAACAGGAGATAGAAAAAAAACTAAAAGAGAGCGTGCGAGGAGGCGATATAGATTCTCTTAATGCACCGTGTGGGTGTGCTTTTTTGTTTTCTTTTCAGACATCGGTGTGACCACACGCTGTCTGTCACGTCTCTCTGATCTGAACAAAAACACGACCCTAAACCTGCCTTGAAATTAGCCCCAACTTCCTTATGAACACACATGACAGCCGGTCTAAAGCAGCTAAATGCACAAATAAATAACAGCTGAGGTATTCATCTTTTAACAAACACAAACAGGTTTGACAACAAGCCAAAAGGGTCACTGTTGCCTGCACAGACATGTACAGGAGCAAGATGTTCAAGTCTGAACCAAGCCCACACGTCTAATGGAATATTCCACTGTGTAGCTGACACACCAAGGCCAAACACACTCCTAATGCGCACACACACACACACACACACACACACACACACACATGCATGGTGCTGATAAAGGCCAAAAAGTGTGCATCGTCAAACTGCTTGACCTGCATCTCCCTCGCTCACACACACAAACCAGTTTAGTTGTACACAGTAGAGTAAAATCATCACAATGTGAGAATACATGCTAATTATTATGCAAACAAACCACCAAAGAGCAGCAACGATGAGATACGGAAATAATCCGCTTATAATTATTGCAGTAAAAATTTTAATAAAGTTCTTGTCGCAGCATTGCTAAGGCTTGGCGCTGGCACAGCTATTACCACAGAGGAACATCTTGTTCTCTGTAATTTCCTGTTGTCAAGCTGGTGAAAACAAAACACGGCAATTATTCCACGAGAAGTTGTTATGATGGGGCGGGAGCTGAAAGTCAAGTTTTTTTCTCTTGTTTTGCTCCATGTTGTTTCTCCGTCAGAGCTGGACAGGAATGAGGATTGGCACATGGAACTCATTTAGCTTTGGGTATGACACAAACCAAACTGTGTCCAACGATTTCACCAAACCTTCGGCTGAACACTGCAGCAGACGTTGCCTATAAGCTGCAAACACACACAGACACATTGTCTGCCTGACAGTTGGCAACGCGTCAGGAGATCTGTGCCAACATGGCCTACGGCAAACTAGCTTAAGGGCTCCTCAAAAAATTGATGTTGATGTTTTTTCAGCCAGTCTTGCATATCAGTGTGACAAAACTTTTACAAGATAACACAAATATAGTTTGTAGCATGAATGAGAATCATTTCATGGGTCAATAACAATTCAAATGCAAAATTCAGCACAAAAATTGCCATCATAATATCAAAATCATTCACTATTCGCTGCAGGGTTAAGTCCACCACTTCACATTTTACAGCCCACTGTCCTGCCAATTAAACACAATGACTTTGTGCTTAAGAAGTCACATTGGTATGGACATAATGATATACATTCATTAATAGATTAAGCACTCGTTTATTTAATCATTGTGGTTATTTCACACTGAAGGGCCCGTTGTAAAAATAGCCAAATAAATAAGATAATGTTGAACTGTTTTAAGTGCAGTGCCTGTTCAAAACATGCTGCTAGGCGCAGATTACCTGGTAATGTGAGGGGGTTTCATAGATCCAATCTTTAGTCTAATTTAAAATCTGGATGATTACATCAGTACTTTCGGAGCTGGACCACAACAACCAATAAGAGAGACATCCTGAAGCATCCTCACTCATCCAGACTCATTTAACTTTCTACTTTTATTTTATTTTTTCTCACTGCAATGTACTGCTAAAGGAAGTTGCTGCACCCCATGAGTTCATGTGTGAGAGATACAGACAGACAGAGATTCTTTAGATACCAAAACAAGATAGTAGTTTGACCCTTTTAGTGGTTTGACCCTTAAAAATATGGAAGTCTGGCAACGTCATAAATCATTGGAAATGTATGTGCAAATTGCAGGGGTCTAACAAACAAAAGTATTCCATTTGTTTTAGTTTAGGCATACAGAGGCGGTGCCAGTTTCACAATATAATCCAAAATGTATTGTGTAATGCATCAGTAACTTTTGACTGACTACAAATAATATTTTTTTGTCTTCAGCATCTTCAATGTGATGTAATGACTGACCTCAGGCAGGCTGTGGTGACTCATAATCGTCCCTGACTTTACCAAAAACTTGTCTTCAATTCCCAAAACACAGTCCAAAATCAAATTTCTATGACTGGGCCACATGAACACGCAGCTTTGATTAAACCATTTGGTGGAGTGTTTGAACCGAACCGCTTTAAAAATACAAGAGCACATTCATATCTTTGGGAGGCCACGAGAAAACCCTGTCACTCATGCTGCACTCGTTCCCACTGAGGAACAAAACCATATCAAGCCCGCTACAAGACAAACAGAGAGAAAATATGAAAGAGGAACAAAAACTGACACAAATGTTCCAGTTTGATGTTGTGGATCAGGCACAAAACATTTAATGTGCTGAGGAAGAACACACGTTCCAGCTAATGCAGTCGGTTTGTTTAATAATCTGCTTGTGTGACCAACTTTAAAATGCATAAATGGATGCTGTGCTCTTCTTTTGTTGAAAAATCAGCTCAAAACTGAGAAAGTTTGTGCGTGAGTGCGCGTCCATTACTTTGAGTGCAGTATTACTAACAGTGTTAATGACATTACTGGCACACAGCCAGCTGTCGTCTCTCCTCTTTCACCCCAGATACCTGACTACCTGTCTGTCTGTATAGCCCCTTTCAGACAGTACAGTCTGTAAACACTCCAATCGAGAAAATCACATTTGGAATAGCGACTTTTTTTATCATGGTTTCTCTGAAAATCTGCTTCCTTAGCACCAAATAACATTTATGAAACATTTTAACAAATAAATAAACATATTGATTTCAAAATTAAACATGGCTATGACAGGACTAGGAGAGTAGACCACAGACAACATAAACTGCTGGTGAAATGCCCAAAATGTTAGTTAGCTGTTAGAAGCCTCTTGGATCAGAGGTGAATCGCATCAGGGAACTGAAAAAAAGTCCAGCTGCCAAAGTTAAAGCACTTAGAACTACTACGACCTGGATGACTGACAACCTTCATCAACATTCCAAGAAACGGTGACCTACAAAATATCACAGGGTGTTGGTTACACTACCTGCCTTTCAGACAACTATGCTACCATTCAACATGCCATGAGGGATATGTAATGCATTCCATATGCCAGCAGTTAAAGGTAAACCCTCACTGTGACACAGCAAATACTTCAGATATAGGTTGTGTGGTGTGCTTTTACCCAGACAAGCCCAAAGATGCATCAGCAAAAGCAGTTCTGACTCACTGCCAGTGATCTCTCTGGTAATTTAATTGGCATCAGGTTGTTCTGGGACATTTCCTGTTCAGGATGAGTAGGTGAAGATGGGAGCAGTGATTGGAGAAAACCCAAAGAGATTTCGAGTGAGAGTGACTTTTTATTATTTGATTTAAAACTGCAAGGCAAAGTGACTTTGGACAAAACTTTGATTCATAGTAAAAGAAATTGTTAGGTAAAAATGTATAATGCAAAAGATAAGTAAAGATTAGGATGAAGATTTTATCCTGTGGGTAATGGGGGCGGGACTAGATTTTCCCTTTCGGCCATGTGTATTGTATTATTTGAACAATGATGAAATGTGATGATGATGTTTTGACATGCCCGAAATAAACAACATAAATAAATGACAGGCTGCAGCTTGTCAACTGAAGAACTGACTTTGGGTGCAGATGTTTTACACATCAGACTACTGCCTTTAAAATAAAATCTTACCTTTACCGTAACCTTGAGCATTTTAAGGGTTAAAAATGCAATAAGAGCCCTGCAAAAGTTTTCGGCTGCTGGTCCAGATCTATTTATAGCAGGGAAAGTGCAGACCAACTAGTCAGATTTACTGCTCCTTTAACAGGTATTGACACTGGCATTGTGTTTGAAGAGGTCCAGATTTGGGTCTAACTGGTGGTGGTTTTGCCAGTCTTTCTACTTTGGAGTTGAACAGCATTGTTCAAGGTGTGAAATTTGTTTATAGGTTTGTTCATAATCACATGACCCCCTCATGTGATTATGAACGGACCTATAAACAGGATTTCACACCTCCAAAAACTGCTGAAAAACACAGTCTCATGTGCCAGCTCATTGTTCTGTTCTGACAGCAATGAAGTGTATGAACCTTCTGATACTGGCCAGCTGTTTTCTACACAAAGTACTTTGACCAGAGGTGACCTTTAACTGTTAATTTGACACTACAGTGGTCAAACAGAAATTGATTAAATGCCTCTCCACTGTTGATAAAACAGTCCCACAGCAAGGTCCATTTAGCAGCTGTTCTGGAGCCTTCAATCACACCACATGATCTTCAGCAGATGGCAACCCAGTCTAATTAATCTGTACAAATAACACCAAACCACGTGGTTAGGTTTAGGAAGAGATGGTGGAAGATAAAACATTAGGTAAGTTTCAAGCGTAAGTTAAAACAAGTAAACTCTGACTTTTGTTTTTACAGGTCACAAAGTCTTGAACTAGAAATTAGTGTGTTTGTTTGACCCATTTGTCAACCCAAACCTCCACTATGATTGGAATTTCTCACTCAAATGCATGGTATTTGGAAGCACCTGTTTCCAACAGAACTTAAACGCTCTATATGTGATTTCTGCCACTAGGGGTGTCTCTTTCAAAACAAAACAAAAGATGTTTGCCAAGTGTTGTTTTGGGATGGCAGAGCAGGCTAGCTCTTGAAGAGAAAGTCAGGTGAAGAGCCAGACATTCTGGAGGAATAGACACCTGAATACACATAGGATTCTGCTCTGATGCAGTTTAATTCAATTAAATTCAAGAGCAATTTAAGGCACCTGGAGCAGTACACAGACACGAAACAAGTCGGCATGTTAAAACATGTCAGTAGCAGGGCAGTTTGCTCACAGTAGGAGAGCTTAGACATTACTTTTTAACTTTTAGGATTCAAAAGTGGATATTGCTTCACTGCCATTGGTCAACCTGATTGCAGCAGCGATCCGAAGAAGAGAGGAGGAAAAAAGAAGAGAGAGAACCGTAGTCCAAGTTCAGTCAGGGGTTTACCTGAATGTAAATACACCTCACGGTGTCATTTCTTACTTGTTACGGCTAATGTACAGACAAGTAATCTTGCTGTTTAAGTGTTTTTACATCACATTTAGTCACATTCGCTGCCTTCTTTCCTCACTCTTTCCCAGAAGTTATAGCAACACGCAACCAAGTGAAAAACACTGTTGTAATACACAACTCAACAAAATATACACTAAATGTCTTGCTGTTTTTAGAAATATTAATGCAGAGTTTGTATGCATTATACTTTCAATTAGCAAGATTGGTAAATCTCCTACACACAAAATTAGACTACTGGTGAATGCACTGCACGCAATTTGATAATCTAAAGTTGTGTTATTTGTATGCAAATTAAAGCAGCTGGGCTAAACCGGTTGTTAAGGATTACATTTCCATTTTCTGAGCACTCTCAAGACTTTTCTTCCATAATGTCTCAAATGTTGAAATTGAAGGCTGATTCTTCACCTTGAACACTGCAGTTGGCACAAATGACAACTCCATCTGCTGAGGAGGATCATTTAATCAAAAGGAGTTCAAGAGCTACTATGTGGACCTTGTGAGAGCCTGTATTGTCAACTGCTGTTTCCAAGGTCACAGCTAAGGTGTACATCAGCCAGTTTCTCCACAATGTTACTGCTTAACTGTGACGAGTTCAAACTACCCGAAACAAACTATAGAATTCAAGAGGCCACATTGGAGCTCAAGCACTGACAAAAATGGAAACAAAAGTGAAACATAGGAAGAGAAACCAAAAAGAGAGAATGACAAAGAAGGAAACAGTATGAAAAAAAAGACACAGTAGACAAGACAGGGAGGAGGAGAGCTGACAAGAGACCGAGCAAACAGTGGAAAGTCTCTATTCTTAGAAGACGTTTTGTATTATTGACAACCTCTCAGGCTTAAGAAAGTATCTGTGTGTGTGTGTGTGTGTGTGTGTCTGCGTGTCCTCTAACTTAAAGCCAAGGCTAAATACAGTGCCATCTGATATTGCCTTTGATAACAGTTTTCCACCCCCAGAAAACCAACCAGACATGCACGCATGAGTTGCTGATATTCGCCAGCCGCACAAACATGTATTAGAAGGAAGAAGGAAGGAGTTAATCAAACTGTAACATTTCCTTTCATTTTTTCTGCGACATCAATGTTAGTCCTAAAAACAACTCACTTGTGAAAGAGCGCATAGTATCCTTACTTTACTTACATCACAATCTGCTAGTTAGGTCAAAACATGTCAACAAAAACTGTATGTAAACAGACCAACAGCAACCTGTTGTCTCTTTCCCACAGCTGTTGAATACTACAACTACATTCCAACATCATTTATAGCTGCAACAAGTGTGTGTGTGTGTGTGTGTGTGGGTTTGTGTGTGTGTGTGTGTTTGTAAGATCTGGCTGCGATAAGGAGAGCCATTGATGCCATTGATGTAAGCGAGACGACAAACACACACAAACACACAGTCCTGCTCTGATCAGAGGTGGGAAAACATAACTCGCTTACACTCCCCCCTCTCTCAGGTTTGTGTACAAGAACTTCACACCAGTAGGAAGTGGGTTATCTAGACGCAGGATCTGGGTTCCGGATAAAAAGACGGATCATGCAGCGAAAAGAGACGGCATTAAGGAGGTTGTGTTTCTTTAAACTAAATCAAATTTAGCAAAAAGTTGAGCTGCATTTCGTTGATGGCTTCAACTTCTGGTCTAACATTTCATCTTGGCTCTGCTGTTGTGAACTTATCTTCACTTTTTTGGTTATTTTGAAGATTTTTGGTTGGTATTGCGGCTTTTATTGGACAGTTCTGCCAGTAAGTGAGGATTAAAGACTTCAGAATAAATTGTAGGGCTGTCAACTATGGTTTTCAAAGCCTCGTGTTTGGCATTACGGTGGTCAACATCTTGGTTTTTTTTTAGCCAGAAATGGCCATACTTGGACATGATGGTGCAGCATATCCTGAGGGTATCCTGATTGGATCTGACTGAGACGCGAGGACACAGTGCGGTGGCAACTTGTCAATCACCATCGGGCCATGCTCTAAATCATTCCCTGGTTTATTCTCTATTTTACTCTGAATGGGAACATAATGTACAAAGTGAACACCATGCTGTATTGAAGAAGACATAAAACAAACAATTGAGACCATAAACTCATTTGGAAACTGTGTACTGAGTTCAGAAAATCAAGTTAGAAGTAGGGCCATTTTTTCATAAGCTTACATACAATCTAAATTATTTTTGCAACCAGTGGAGTCACCCTCTGTTGGCCATTAGAATGAGTGTAGTTTCAAAGCACTTATGCATTGGATTCACTTTTCAGACCTAGAGAGGCCCTCCACTGATTATAATCGGGGCTCGGTCTGACTCGTTTTGACTCGTCGCATCAGCACAGCGTGGCGGGGATTCGCATTTCCATGACAACAGGGGTACCCACTTGAGGGTGTGTCTTTAACTGATGACACACTTGTCTTGAATAGTTGTCAGTAAAGCAGCTGTCAAATACTCCTCCTCCCCACAGTATTAATCAAGAATAGATAATATCTTTTTTTCTGTTCCAAGTCAATATTTCTTATCACTGGTTTTAACTGTTGGTCTCAGTCAATGTTACATTCACTGTCCGTAGTGGCTGCTTTTCAATGTCTGTTTTATTGTTATTTTTTTAAGTTTATTTTTTCATCATGTGTTTTATTCCTGAAGAGCCACACCAGAGGCAAGGACTGCACGTGAGCCATGTCCTATAGACACTGCATGTTTTGCTATAAATAAAAAATAACATGTTTCATTTCCTACAAATTCTTCACAATTAAAGTCGCCTGTTATCAAATGCTTTTATTGTGAATCAGCAAAATCAAGAAATGTTTTAACTTCCAAAATCGCTTCAGTGGAAAAGTCCCCTTTGGCTATGGTGAGGGATATCAGGGATGCATCTGCTCCCATAGAGTCTCACAAGCTTTTTGCACGCTGAAGAGAAACCATTAAACCGACAGATCTGGCGTTGCATTGATTGTTGTTGGCTCACGGCAGTTGTTTGTGTGTCTGTGTGTATGTGTGAGTGTTTGAATCACAAATCAACCTCTTAAAAACATCCAAGTATAACAAGTATAAATCCCACACAGAACCTCAACTCTGTCTTCAATTATTCATCATTAATTTAGAGTGCGTTTCCTTATGTTTTAATGGATGGATCTAGCGAGAGACTACCCACAGTACAGTACATGTAGAGAGCATTAGAGCAGAGATACAGGCTGCGTGCTTATGATCTTTGCATTATTGATATGTTGTTTATGGAAATGTGACCCAGCTCTCCATGCAAAGTGTCAAAATATTTGTATGTGTGCAGACGATCAAAAGCCTTCTTTTGTGCATTTATGCATTAGTCTCTGTTTGTATAACATCAGTACATTTAGGTGCATCAGCGGTTGAGCTCATGTGACTATCTGCGTGTGACCAGTCGTGTCTGGTTACATACTGTGCGCTTGACTATGCAATGACTGGTAATAACCCAGTGCTTACTCAGCACCAGTTGATAGTCAGCACACATTTCATCAAGAGGAAGTCGACTGCTTTCACTTCAGCTGAAGCGGCCGTTCTGAAACCAAGACGGTATCGACAGCAGGAGGCTGACACAAAAAGATTGTTTTGGGAAGATGTCTGCACAGTTTGCCCTTTGTCGGCATACTGCACATCTACTCTGTATCGGTCCGCTCGTGCTGCTTGTGGTTTTCATCAGAATAGAAACACCATTACAGACCACAGAGGAAGAACATCTGTTGGTCATTTATATCTCTATTCGGGACTTTTTGTTGTGTTTTTGTGCACACCAGACAGCTAGAAAGTCGCCACAAACAGGACTTTAAAATGTTTGTAAGTGTGTAAAAGAAAAAATGGTACCTCCTCTTTGGTGTTTTTGTGTGCGTGTACTCACCAAAAGGCCTTGAAAGCTTCATAAATGTCGCTGAGACGTTGTCGTTTGGTCCAGGCTGCAATCTTAAGCCCTGCAGTCGTACCTGAACACATGCAAAAACAACAAGTTAAGACCCAGCGTGCAGACACATCACCAAGTCAGGTTGTAGGTCAACTGTAGGTTAAATCGATACAGCAAATACGGCACATACTCTCTCTCGTGTGCACGAGCATGTCAGTTAATCAGCAGTTGCCAATAATGAATCAGCAATGCAATGCTTAAAGTCTCCCTGCCTTTTGCACCAGTCATTTGACAGGGCTGCAACAGTCCAACATGGAGATATTCAAACATTATTGTAGACAGATACGTGTGAAACATACTGTATGTGACACAAACAGTTGCATCAAATGGATGTACTATGGAAAGGATTATTAACAATGAAACACAACGTTTTCTGACAGCAAAAAAAAGGTGGAGAAGCTCGTTTTTTTTTAACCAACTCTGACATTTACATAACTGCAACTAACGGCCGGTATATTATCATTTTTTATCTGGTGATGATTATCTGGATAAATCAACGGCTCGGTCTGTAGCGTGTCTGTGGCTGGTGAAACACAGACCAACAGTTTCCTGAACACAACACAAGGTGACGCCTTCGAACTACTCGTTTTGTCTGATCAAGAGTACGGTGGCCCTGAGAGTCAAAATACAAGAAGATTTCAGAAAACACAATGTGTCAGATTTTGTGAAATATAGCTGTGTTTCCTGAGATGTTGTTGTGTGTTGACCAAGGGCCTGAAATGCAAAAAATATAGATCTTTATATAGAATCTTTAAAGCAGCAAATGCTCACATCTAGGATGCTATAATCAGAGATGTTTGGTACTGTAGTAATCAATCAATCTGTCAAATTGTTGCTGACTAATTTTCCTTTGATTGTTCGAGCCCTGAATATAGTATTCTTTTAAAACAATGAAGTCAAACTGCAGTCTAAAAAGTGTCAATTGTGAGGTTTCGACTAATCTTTTCAGCCGTGAATAAACCTATTTTGACATGAAAGTCAGTGACTCAGTGAAAAGTGAGGGACAATCCACACACAGCACAAAGTGACACCTGAGAATGGCTCGTTTCGTCTGACAATGAGGATAAAATGCAAATACATTCAATTCCTTGTGGAAAACATAAAGAAAAGCAGCAAATGCTCACATCTAGGATGCTTCAACCACAGATGTTTTGCTACTTTAGCTTTAGAAACTAAACACAATTTCGCAACAGTGGAGTCGAACTGCAGGTTGTGGCATCACACCTGCACGCACCTGCAGGCAGTGATAGAAGAAAACACCGATGACTAGTCAACCACAACGCAGGACGCTCCTCATATTTTCTTCATTTGTAATTGGCAACGCCAGATTCCAAACACAGCCGTACCTGTTATGTCACAGGTGTGTTGTTCACCACAGAGACCGCGCCTCCCTGGTTAATTACCAAGTCATGATGCAAATGAGGCTCCTTCTTCTTCTACGAATGTCGTCAAACTCTGCACAACAACGACCCTGAGCGTCTTGTGTTTTTAAACCCCTCTTTACCTTGCTCTCGCCCGGAGATGCTAATTATGCAACACTTTATAATTAGAGCGACCTAATTGTGGAAAGCGGACCTGTCCCGGGCCGCCTGCACCTCCAGCCTCTGCTGTCTTTTTTGTTTTTTTTGTTTTTGACACAGGCCTACAGAAACTACTGTAAATGCCTCCCCCCCTCCTCCTCCTCTCCTCCTCTCCACCTCCTCCTCCTCTCTGCAGCAGCAACCTGAGATGCTGTGTACTCCGCCAGCCGGAGCCCACCGACAGCGGCAACAAAATGCTTAATGTCAGTCCCCTCTTGTCGCCGGACAACGAGCTCACCTCGCCGGGTCGTGTCAGCCGCCGGCTCCGTGTGTGTGTCCGCTGAGCGGTCGGAGAGTCGCTCGCCTCTGCGGCAGCTTCTGTTGCATAGGTTGTCCGCTGCTCCTGCAACTGAATCCAGGGCTTTAAATACGCCTTTAAAGGAATATCTGTCGGAAGAGAGGCGTAGCGCTGGCTTCCGCCGACGTCACGCTCATTTGCATAAAGGGGCGGGGCCGCAGCGGTGGTATACAAAGAAGCGGAGGGGCTGAATTTAAAGGGAAATGCCGTCAAAAACACGACTCAGGTTTGAAATACATGTATTTTACCCGAGTAATACAATGTTATGCTACTTTATACATCTACTCGACAGTGATCATATGTAGCTAAGTACACCTACTCAAGTACTTTACTTGATTTTGCCATTTTCTGCTCCTTTATACCTCCACTCCCTGTACCAAAGTGCTTCTACTCAAGTATGTTGATGAATGTTGTCAGTCATCCAGGTCACGGTAAATCTTAGTGCTGCATGACAATTGGACAGTTTCTTGAAGATGTTTCACCTGTCATCCAACAGGCTTCTTCAGTTTCTAACTAACCGGAGGGGAATTGCAGGCTTTAAACTCTGTGTGGGAGTAAGTGTCCTCACAGAGTCGTTAAGGGCACACGTGAGCTCTGAGTTTCAGAGTGGTTAGGCCGCTTGTTGACCATTGACCTAACCGGCCTTCATTAGGGATGCCAGGGCTAGGTGAGCCCAGGTGTGAACGGTTGTTAGGCTGTCTGGGGAGGGAACGCAGTACAGTACTGCATTGTAAGCGGGTGATATGTAATGTCTTAGGCCACCTCCTCTGTTCAAAGACGGTCTTTCCAGTTTGACACGGATGGATTCCTTTACTCCTCTTTCAAACCGTCTTTCTTCTTTGGCCAAGATGTCTACACTGTTGTCCTCAAAGGAATGATTCTACGCAAGTGCTTTATTTGATTGGCTCCATTTTTTAAATTTTTTTTTGGCTACCTAATATACATTCTGTCACTACGGAATAGAAATAAAAATATTTCACTCCATCAGTCACTCCATTCATTTGTAGATTACTTTCTGCATCAGTGCCAAAGTATGGAAGAATAATGGACGCTTTGCAGATGTTGATATGCACTGTATTGTGAAATTTTCCTGTGCTTGTTGCTGCTATTGTCACTTGATTTGTGGTTGTTGTTGTTGTCATGTCCTTGATGCTGCTATTTTGAGCCTGTCTTGGCGAGGTCTCACTGGTGAAAAAAGAGATTTACATACCCATGTGCCTTCCTGGATAAAGGTTACATATTTCGACGGTTTGATCTGAGATGCATGAGCAGTGTGAATTCAGAGGCCATGTTTTTCCCCAGCAGCACATATGTTTTGGTCTAGATGCTCCTGAATGACATCTAGTGGTAGTGAATGTTGCATATTTCACTTTTGAATACGTTATTTTGAGCCGTTACACATGGCCCAGGGTCTCTGAAACGGATATTTTAGAATAATGGCAATTTACGTGAATATAGAACTTAATAACCATTCTCAAATGAGGAAAATCTGTGTTATAATTATTATTTTCATATCAGTAAACATTCTTCCTTCTAAACCTTTATTTATTTCCACCTCTGAGTGTAAGATTAAAGTTGAGGTTAAGACAAAATCATATCATGGGTCCTATAGAAATAAGCTGCAGGTCTCTATATTATTCCACATTTGTATGTATTAGTTGGAAATATATAAGATTCTTGCCACTTAATCAAGCACGTATGTAAACACAACAAAAACCAAACAAGGAGCTGCAACATTATGTAATAATGCAGTTGCCACACAATGTTAGTTCAGTTCACCCTATGTGATAGTTGCGGTGCATCTGGTGAAATCATGGTCTGTGGCCTCTTGGCGGGTGCGAAACACTTGGCCATGAAATGATAAGTATAAAAACAGAGATTGAGGAAGTGACTGAGAATATTTTTTCAAATGTCTTTAACTCAGTCAATTATTTTTCAGTTAATAATCAAGATAACCAGGTATCATCTTAAGGAAAAACGGTAAATTCTTCAAAAAACTTCTATTTATGAATTATGAATCAATGATCAAACATTTTTTACATATAAATGTTTGACTCATTGACTCAGTTCTCAGTTATGGCATCAGTGGAACTTGATCACACAACAAACCAGCTGCAAAGTGCACCAAACTTGAATACACAAGTCAGTTGTTCAAACTGGAAACCAGCAAACTTTCATCCTTGCAGGTCACCCTGTGATCTTAACTGTATTTCATCTGTGTGAACACTGTTTGTTAAAGTTATACTGTGCTCTGTTTGTTGTTGATAGTTGTGAAATAGCTCGCAAAAATCAGTTTGTGAAATACAAACAAAGTTTAATCTTTAGGATTCGTCTACATGGAGACATGTATCTTAAATGTACGAAAGTCGTGCTTTTGTGTCACTTACAGTACACTGCCACTGTGAAGGTCACTTATTGCTTTTCTTTTTTCTCGTTTACCTGCCCAACGGATGCAAATGAGCTGCTGGCTAACTCTGGTGCAATTACTTTTAATGTTCTCTGTTAAAATCAACAATTAGATAAGGAATTCATAGATAATACAATTCTATAGAGAAGGTAACAGCAAATAGTGTGTGTGTGTGTGTGTGTGTGTGTGTGTGTGGTACACGTGGCAAGCATTAGTGTGTGTGTTGGGTGTGAGACTTAAAAAAACAACCAGCGAAAAACGAAGTAGAACGATGTTGGTGCCTCGGTTGACTTGTTACTGCTTCACCACTGATGAGTTCTGAGCCTGGTTCTGAGATGCAGCGCAAACAACGCTTGTGTTTTTATTCCCTCTTAAATAAAGCTCATGCTTCCAGCCTGTCATAGTTTACAGATTAAAGGAAACTGATAGAAAACAACTTATCTTCCACCGCTGCTGAAGCATGACTCGACCTGCGTGGCGAGAGATTAACAGCTGCTTATGGCTTTATGTAACAAAACATTGTACAGCGCACACACACACACACACACACACACACACACACACACACACACACACACACCATCGAAAGGACTCCAAGGGCGTCTCAGTGCAGCTTTGTATTAAAAACACCTTGACTGGCTCCACAGGGAGGTCAGAGGTCATTCAGCCCAGCAGGGACTGAGTGTTTGGCTCAGTGTTTGAACACCTGATGAGGGTGGAACCAGTGTGTTTTAGCTTCAGGCTTCAGGCTACCCAGGCACAAGAGGCAGGAGTCTAACAGCTTCCATGTTTTGCCAGACAATTTCCAGCTTCATCTTGTAAAATATGATGGATTGCGGATTTTCTTCAACATGTACAAACAAAAACAAAAATATTTTGGCGTGTAAGACTGATCGTCAGATGGAAAAAGGACTTTAAAGATGACACCTTGGGCTTATAGCGCTTATGATGTCTCGCTATTTTCTTAATTTTTATGGAAGAGCTGTTAATCGCTTCGCCAACAAAGTAACTGGTAGATGAACAGAGAAGATGTGAAACTTTCATCAACTCTCAGCAGCAAACCTGCACCCACTTTAACTTCTCTTGGTATAAAACAGCGCCCTCTTCTGGTAAAGTCAAGGAAGTGCAGAAAAATGGGGCTGGAGTTCCATTCTTATTTGTTTATTTTATTTTATTTTATTTTATTTTATTTTATTTTATTTTATTTTTTGAGGATTTAGCTCTTTATTTCTAACTTTGTCAGTACAGCATGAAACACATGAACACAGATGCCTTCACAAACTTACATCCCTGACAGATATAGCTCTTATTCTTTTTTGATTTTACAGAACTTACTCTCCACACAAGCAGGCAAAAAAATTAAATTGAATTAAATTAAAACAAATGAAAAGGAACAAAAAGAAACAGAAGGTTCACGCAGTCAAAGTACCGAGGGGACTAAAACACGGCAATACGCCGACAGCACATCAAGATCTAGGAATGCATCCTGAAACCTCAGTCCATGCCGGGCCACAGAGACCCCTCCAGGGAGCCGGGCCCCATCGTCCCCAATATATTCTAGAAAAGGGTCCCAGATTTGAAAACACTTAAATGGTTTATCATCAAGCCAGTAGCTTCTAGCTTCTCGGAGGAGAAGTTCCATAATACTCCAGATCCAATGTGAGGCTGTGGGGAGTCTGATATCCACTGTAGAAGAATACATCTCCTTGCATTAAACAGCAGCACTTTAAGCAGCTTCAGTGAAGGGGGGCTGAGGTTCAGAGATGCTGGTTGTTCATCCAGGATACAGGAAACAGGTTCCAGGGCTGGTTTCCTCTTGAAAATCATATCAATTTCTTTACACGCTTTGATCCAAATGCCATTAATCAGAGGGCATTCGAAAAAACAGTGGAAATATGAACCTTCGACAATTTTACATTTATTACAAGATTTTGAAAGCAGAGGACTGAATTTGTTACATTTCGCAGGCGTATATACTTACAGTTTTTACAGTTTTTACAGTTTTTTTCGATTGCTTAAGCGTGATTTTAAAGACAGGGCCCGTTTTCTCAAAACACTACACACAATTAGCACACAAAACACCCACTTAGCAGAACACCTCAGACAATTTGCTTAATGAAAAACTAATTGCTAACCAAACACTAATTTATAAAAAAACATTTTGTCACCATATGAAACACACACGCTCTGTATTACTTAATTCTGTCTGAACCAGTTACATACACACTGCTGTTGCTAACCTTAAACACTTTTAACAATTCTACTTCTCAGTGGTTAGAGTGCTGTATATGAAGTACACAGAGACAGTGCAAATAAACAATAAGTTCACCAAACACTTGACAAGACAGACTGAGGAAAATATAATTTATTTCTCTCCATACACCCAAATCAGTCAACCACAACAGAGAATCACAACAAAACATGTCTGCAGTAGTGCGCATAACACTGTTATCCCAGCAAACAACAACAGACATACAATACTGTATCCAGTACAGGTTAAAAAAAATACAGAAATAATAAATAAAATTAAAAAATCTAATGAAGAAAACAGAAAAAAACAGTATAGAAGATACTAGACATTATCTCCACGCCTAGCTGGATCTGGCCAGGGAGTTTCATCCACATCACAGGCGATATCCTCATTGGCAAGACGGAGTTGGAAGAACCGCCTTGAATGTCTAATCCACTCTGGCACAGCTACGGCCTCGACTTGGTCACAGGCGTCATCCATGGCCTGAATGAGGGGTACCTGAGCCTGGGCCCGGAGATCGTAAACCTTCCACCGCCACGCAGAGAAAAACTCTTTGACTGGGTTAAGAAAAGGAGAATAATGGTGGAAGGTATAGGACTGTGAACTGTGGATGGTGTTGAAACCAGTTCTGGACCAGAGCGGCACGGTGGAATGACACATTGTCCCAGATTATATTATAGCCCTGTGGCCAATGATGTTTCTGCCTCTCCGTCTTGCTTCGGTGAGGTTGAACCCTGCCGCATCTACGTAGATGAATCCATGCTGGATTTCCTCAGCATCCACCTGTAGAACTCTCTGAAATACAGTTACCTGTATTTCCCTACAGTTACAATTTACCTGTTTCCTTGTCAAAATGTCCTCATGGCTGAACTCTTAGTCCAGCCTCCCTTAGGGTCATTTCATGGTTCACGACATGGCAGAGGCCGCCACGCAAGGCGCCAACTGCACATCAGGAGCAATTTTGGGGTGCAGTATTGTGCTCGAGGACACTCCAACACACACAAATAAATATCTAACAATGAGACATTTCTTAATTGCTTATAACTAACATAGAGATATTAGGTTTTACGTGGCATTTTCAGAGGTGATATAAACCAATAAGACACATCATGACTTGGGGCCATTTATTGGCACTGATCTCAAGAGTCGATTTGACTAGGATTCTCAAAAACCTGAGCACATTTATTTCAACTAATTTCTGATTTATTTCAATTCTTGATTCAGTGACGCCAGTTCATCGTAGGAACTTACATCTGTCCAATCTCCAACCAGTAATGAACACTGTTGTTTCACTGACAATAAAACTGGAAACTGTGAGATGAATTCTAAACAGATTTACCCACTTTTAAAAATAACGATCAAGGATTTTTTTTCCACCCATCAGACTGCGGTAAAGCCCGCCTCCACTGCCAGTCAGGCTAGCAGATATTACAGTAAGGTAGTGCAAGAACAGAATTCAAAATTAAAAACACCCACCTGGACGTCATTTGCAATTTCACATGTATTCAGTCAATTTATTGATCTACTTCAGTCGTTTAATCACATCATTATATTTCATTTGACTGCTATTCTTTTTTGTTTCTTAATTTATAGAACAGCTGAGGATGAGTGATTTGCAGCAAGGGGCCCCATACCAGGACTCGAACCCGGGCCGCTGCAGCGAGGACAAAGCCTCTGCACATGGGACGCCATTTCTACCAACTGAGCTAAACGGAGCCCCATTTTTAAATTTTTTTAAGGCGGATGCCAGCGGGCGAACCGGAGCTCCCGGAGAAAACCCGCACAAGTTCCATTCTAATTGGTAGTAGCTGTCCCCTGACAAGTTTTACTGCTAGTTCCCCAGACTTTCGTGATCTTTTTTCACTGGCGAACGCCAGTGGGTGAACCGGAGCACCCGGAGAAAACCCATAAGAAAGTCCAGTGAACGCAGGACGAGGTACGCAGTTAGTCCTGTCTAAAAGGGACAAAGTACTTCAGGCTCTAGGTTACAGAAGGGGTGCAGAGTGTCTTTGTTGTACACGTCATAGTTGGCAAGGATAACGGTAGAGAACAGCACCTGCAGCACGGATGCTAAGACTCAGGCCTATCAACACTACACGTTTAACAGGCCACTGACTTTTGGTCTCAACCTCAACCTCAGCCTCTTGGGGTTCTGCGGTCGGCTGTTGTCCATCTGGTTGGCATCTCAGCTTCAGCTTCTTATGTTGGGACCCTTCATCAATGGCAGCTGTACCTGCAGCATTGAGGACTGCATCCAAAACTGACATCAGTACACGTTTGGCAAAGGGGCCCCACCAACTTCTGGTCTGAACGTCAGCAGCACGCGCCATGGCCGTCGGCTGTTCGACCTCTGTGCGGTTTCTCTCAGTTGCTTGTGGCTGCTCCGTCAGAGCTGCCTGTTGCTGCTCGGTCAGAGATTCAAGTGGGCCCACCTCTGCAGTCAGACTCTGGGTCCAAACACGAGAAGTTCTGTGCGGCATCTCCAGCCCAGAGACACTTCCCGGCACCTGTAATGCATTTCCAGCTGTTGAAGAGGACAACATGTTTCTAAGTGAACTCCGCGAAGATGAAAAAAGATCCATGTGTGATTATTCAGCTGCTGTCAAGTAGTCGCTTCGATAGCTAAATGAAGTTCAGATGAATTTGTCAAGCCCCTATAATATTCCAGAAGAGTGACATCATCCATGTCTTTGATATCTGGTGACATCATCACAATCAAAGCCAGATGAGAGAACATTCCATTCTACATTTGGAATGTGCTGAAATAAGAGCGTTGCATTCCGCTGACGTCACGCTCATTTGCATAAAGGGGCGGGGCTATCTGAATTTAAAGGGACATACCGTAAAAAAAAACAGGCCGTTACAGAAAGAACGCTTAAACTACTCAGCTAAGGTTTGAAGTACATGTACTCGAGTATTTCCATCGTCTGCAATCTGATGCATATCTTTCAGCAGAAGACAAAATATATATGGAATAATTTAAGGACCCGTTTGTAAGAAAAGTTGACACATGAGTTTCAGTCCCAACTCATCAAAAACGACCGGTCAGCTGGCGTTTAAAAGCCTCCGTTTTTGACGAGGTCAACTTTTAAGAATATTGTTTTTCTTTAATAGCAACTGGATGCTCAAGAAGATCTTCATAGCATGAGAAGTTGGTGTGATCAGTGGCCACTGGAATTATATCAAGAAAAAGTTCACGTCGACACCCAAGTGACAACATTGGTATCTATAAGTGGGAGGATTGGTGGTGAATCAAATGGAAATAATACAAAATAAAAAAACCTTTCAAATTCTATGGTGGTGAAAATTTATAGAACATTTCAAAATGTAAGCAAGGCAATACTGATACTATCCTTGGTGAGATCTCATCTTAAAAATGCACAGAAAAAAATGAAGAAGCTTCAGAGAGGAGCTATGACATGAATTTCGGGTCTGAGAGAGATGTTATTTGAAGAGAGGTTAATGCAATCATTTTGGTTTCTTATCCCTTAAACTGAAGTTACATCTACTCATGACTGATCATCACAAGTTGAATTATGTTACAAGTTTTGAGCAACATATATTCTTTTTCTTTGCACAATTTTATTTAGCTTAAATTTTCCAGGAATTCTTTCATATAAATTGAGAAAAACCACTGATGCAGTCTTGCTATAGTATAAATACAGACAAATAAAAAACTTCCTTTAAAAATGTGTATTTGCTTTGTTCACTGTTTCGTTAAACATGAGAAAATCTTGTTAACAGAGATATTTCACACTTTCATGTGAAATCTTGTAAAAAAAGAAAAGAAGTAAATGACAACAATAGTCATGAAACGATACACAAAATAATATCCACGTCCTCCTGTTATATACAGTGTTTAAATACATTTATAAAAGATAAGTTGAACCTTTGAATAAACCAGAATCCTTCCACTTTTAATGCTTTTTGTCAAATATCCCAGAAAGAGAACTTTCATAGAGAGAAAAAAAAGGGCTGTGAAAGAGAAGAAATATTTCAGTCTGTCCTGTTTCACTCTAATAACACCATTGTGATAATAACTAGTTAGAAATCCTTCCAAAACAAACAGGACGGAAGTGTCTGCCGATGATAAATACATTCTAACATACGAGTGGCCATTTAAAGCCTTAAAATTAGAAACATTTTAATATGTATAAAGCATTTTTCACATATTTTGTCAGTCTATGTATAAAAAACATTTTGCATTTACTTGTTAAAACCAAAAAACACAGATGAAGCGCATCTCGTAGGCAAATAAATACAGAAAACTGTAGAAACGTCTAACAATGAGGTAAGTGTCTGGTAAAGAAAAACAGCAAGTGTGAAACTCTCATTTTGTGTTTTTAGAAGATTCCCGTTATCATCTTTCCCGTCGCTCCACTGTACATTGTCTATGAAACTATCATAATAAGGTTGTTTTCTTTTTTTAAGGCTTTTCCCACAGCGATTGTTTTGTTTTCGGGGTAGTTTGACTCCTGTGAGCTGGAAGAAACACAGTTTGAAGCGAGGCTCAGTCACACAATGTTTCCACGTAATACTAGCGTGACTGAACTCGGTATGAAACAGGATGCAGCATTAAAATACTATAAAATGTAGAAACCTTCCTTAAAGCGATGCACTTTGGATTATATATATATTCCCGATAAAACAACATGTTAGTGCTCCAAGTATTTCTAATTGCAGATCACCACTTCATAGCAGGTGGGAGAAGCTGCTCAGTCGGTGATGTTTGATGTAAACTCGTTGCTTCACGTGACCGCCACAAGGATTCCCTCAAAACTCGGAGGTGCAGAAGTCGAACGCAGATCTTCACCCCGATTCTCAACCTGGGGTCCAACTTTCACATTTGTCCATTTCCCGCCCTACTCCACCTTCCAGATGGCGATCTTTCCGTCATGTTTCCCAGCTCCGCTGAGGACGTAGCGGTCCTCAGCAGAGCAGAGCGCCAGCACCTTGTCGATGTGGCCGTGCAGCTCCTTCAGGACCTGGTGGCGTTCTGCGTCCAGGACGTAAATCTTCCCTTTGGTAGAGCTGCGTCCGACACCGCCGACCCACACCTGGAGAGAAGGAAGAGGAGGTCACTGCCAGGGTTCTGAAGGTTTAAGTGAGATGTAAAGATTGAAGTGTGTGCGTGAGTAATGTGTATTAACCTGGTTTTTAACTTTGATCATGCAGTAACATCCGATGCAGTCCTGCAGAGCCACGCGGTGAAACGGTTTGTTAGTGTCCTTAACGTGCCAGATACTCACTTCACCAGAGTCCACACACACACTCCACAGCTCCTCCCTCTGACACACACAAACACAACGAGGACAAAAGGGTCAAATACAAGAAGAAACAGGACACATATACTCAAACTGTGTGTTTGTGTGTGTGTGTGTGTGGTACCTCAGGTAACAGCAGCACAGAGCTGAATATAACTGCAGATTCTTTTTGTTGCTCTGGCAGATTCAGACGATGTTTGACTGAGCCGTTCCTCCACACCTCCATGATGCTGTCCCTGGAGCCTGGAGGGAAAGACAAGAGAGATGACTTCATTACCATCATCGAGTTTCTTATTTTCATGCGCCATACAGTGTGACACTTACAGCACCAAAGTGTTCCGTTAGAGCTGGAGACCGACTGCAGGCGGTCGCAGGAGAGACGGAAGTGTCTCTTCACCTGTTTGATGCAAACCGAAATTGAGAAACCAGAGAATAAATGGAGGAATGGATCGGACCAGTACGTAGTATCTTACACATTTTAATCTTTGAACTAAAAAGTTAAAGTTTTAGAACCCCCAAGTTTTGCCCCACAAGTTATTCAATCGTATTTTTAAAACAGAAAAACAATAAAACACAGTCTGAGTGTTGTTTTGGAACTGACCTGTAGTGTCGAGATGTCCCACACCATTACGGTCCCCTCCACACTGCAGGAGTACGCCACCCTCTGACTGAAGACCAAAGTCAAATAGTAAGAGTTTATTTATTTGTTTTTTTAATGTCTATCTGAGCAATAACATGTCACTGTGATCGAAAAATGTATTTTAACACTGCAAAAAGTGCTGTGATTTACAAACCTATATTTTGGCAATATGACATTTTTATTTCATTTTGAAAGTTACCTGCTAGATTAGTCATCTTTGAATTCATGACATGTGCTTTGTTTGATAATGACAGTCAAGTAATCTCAGCCAGTCTTAAAGTTGAGAACTGAATCTCTAAAACAAGCTACTGTAGATAAAGTGAAGCTAAATAGCATCTTTAAAGTAGATAAACTCTCCAAAAGTCAGTTTCCACTGACATTAGTAATGTTTTTCTAGATCTTTGGATCTGAATGTTTTCCAGCCTGCTTAAATTAAAAATTTAAAAAGTTGATTTAGGAATATTTCACAATTATTCATTGTATTTCACTTATTACTGTANNTTGTCAAGTAAAATAATCTAGAAAAAGAACAGACCAATTTGCTAGAGTATATTATGGTGTTTGCACAATTATATATCTTTACACAGTATATGGACAACAAAAAACATATAGAATGGACACTTGGTGAAATAATGTTAACAGAGAGCTTTAAGTTCTGTGGCAGGACTCGTTACCTGTATTTGTCTACATCGAGCGCCAGTCCGGTGACCTCGGCCCTGTGTTCAGTCAGCTGTCTGTTACAGACCATGGCCACCATGCTGATGATGTAGATAACCGAGTCCTCGGAGCCCATCCAGACCTGGTCCTTATCTACTCCCAGCATGCAGTTCTGCAAACAGAGACGGGGTAGGTGTCACACTACAGCTGATAATGTTACAACCAGGTTTCCTCAATAAATCAGAACTTTTACATAATATGAAACATTAGGGGTACATTTTTGGATGAATAACGATATTTAGTTAATTTTCTGTTAAGAGGAGGCAATCTAATATAATCCTCATACTTGTTCAAGTATTTTCCGCTGCATATATTTCACATCAGTGACACCAGCGTCCTCCAGAGGAGGGGAAGTGGTTTCCAAAGGCAATAAATCGTATCGCTACTTATTTGCACAAAACTGCGTTCAGTTGGATTTTCACTTTGAAGGGAAATAAAAAGCAGATCTGAAACAGTTATTTAAATAAGAAACCAGTCAATTGGCGGAAAAAATAGTTTGCAACTTATCTAATGACAAATAATTTGCAGGTTATGGCTTGAGAAGTTATGTGATCGTAAATTGATTATTTTTGGACCGCTATTCAAACAAAAGCTTTGCATTTTTTTCTACAGTGGCAGAGAGAGAGAGCTCTGGAAGACACACACACGTCAATGTGCTTGTAGTCTTTTTTAGTTATTCTCCCGCGGCTGCTGATCTTCTCTCTTTGTGTTTTATTTTTGTCATTTTATGGACCAAACAATTCACTGATTAATTAATAAAAGAATCAGCAGACTGATGTGCAGTAGAAATAATCATTCATTGCAGCTGTGGTAGAAGGACTCTTTTTTCTAACAGTTAAAGGAAAAGTTCTCCCAAAAAATAAAACTCAGTCATTATCTACGCACTGCCAAAGGGAAGTCGAGGGAAGTTTACAGGGTGTACTCTTAACACTTTTTGCTGTGCAGCTAGTTACAGTGAAGATTTCAAAGGGATGTACATAACAAATATTATAAAATAGATGCTGCCAGGCTGATTTGCTGTGAAGCTACATAAAGGTTCAGTGGACTCCGAATCTTCCCCCCGAATTTCCATCAACATAATTTTTCCTTTAACCTACTTACTTTTATAGTTTATTGTGGGAGGAAATTCACAGAGCAGTACTGAATTCCTCCACCAGGCGGCAGCATTATCTTACAACCTCAGAACACCCCGTCCTCTCAGCACCAGTGCATCTAATATCACGGTCTATTTTTATAGATTCAAACTAAACCACCGCAGAACGTTGCCGACTGCTGTTTCAATCATCTGTCTCGCTTCAAGTCACTAAACTGCATCAGTAAGGGCACGATCGAGGTGCAAATATTATGGTTGAGAGTCTAGAGAAAACACACACACTGTCTCACACACATACACTGGTTAACATATTTCATGTGACTGGAGATGAGGTCTGTGATAAGAACCAGTCCTGAGAGGTGCCTTAACCTCATTAACCATGAACATTCACCACAAAAGCTTTGAGGCGTTTTCTACTTTTTTAATTTGTTGCGAAAGAAAATGTTTTGGTCTTCAACCTATTCCTAACACATCCTGCACTCCCTCAAACATGTGCATGCTCGTCTGAGAATAATACTGACACCGTTTGAAGTGAAGCAACATGAGGGGGAAAAATAAATCAAGCTGAGGAAAACAGTTTTATCTGTATCTGATGTCAGTGGCATGGATGAGCGGTTTATCTGCTGATTCTGTCCAGTGATGTGAGGCTGTCAGACATCTGGTGACGTTCAAACACCAGATCACCGCAGCATTAGAATGAGCTAGCATGACTCTTTTTCGGTATCTTACTGTGAGCAACATAAAAGTGTTTTGTTTTTCAAGTTGTTTCTCATGTAAATGACGTCAAAGTTCTCAAATGCATCCATGATTCATG
The DNA here is from genome assembly GCA_903131615.1 of Diplodus sargus. Classification (NCBI taxonomy): domain Eukaryota; kingdom Metazoa; phylum Chordata; class Actinopteri; order Spariformes; family Sparidae; genus Diplodus; species Diplodus sargus. Next base: position 6,271,537 of record CAEMYA010002128.1, on the reverse strand, counting down.
TTGTCGTTGTGACGCAACAGGCTTTTTCTGAATCAGGCCAAAAGTTGTGGAAAAGATACAAATTGAAATAGATGAGGAAGTGAGAGAAGTACAGTTTACTTCACAGACTTGGACAAAAAGGAAATGGTTTTGTCATAACTCCTTGACAGAAATAAACCAAACTTTGTGTGTCTGACGTGTTTTTTCTTTACCAGTCTTGCATTCCCAACGTGACACGTGTGCGTAAGGGACCAGCTGGAGGCGTCAAACACCATCACCTTCCCTCCGCTCACAGACACCCACAACTGACCTGAAACACACACACATGCACATGAAGTATTTATCAGTCACTTCTCAATAGCTTATCAAAGTCTTGCGGCTTACAGCTGCCAGTGTTTACTCTCTCAGGGGCTACATAAAAAATGTGAATACCAACCAAAACTATTTTTCTGCTGCCTGACTCCACCCTGGCTTCACTTAACGGTCAGATTTCCTCTAACGTATTTGCTGCTATTTAAAAGCACTGCTGGCGGAGAAAAACAGAGAGTAACATCCTGTATTTCATTGGAGGAGAGAGGGAGAGGGACAGTGGAAGCACAGGGGAAGGAGAGAGCTGGGTGTTAAAAGGGAGGGAAAACAAGAGAGAGAGAGAAGGGAGTGGAGAGGGGAGAGGGAGGTGGGAGTGAACTGGACACAGGCCAGGAATTCAATTCAGTGACCTATATTCAAACCAGAGAGTCAGAGAGGATCTGAATGGACAGATTTGTTCTTTTCACCAACAGAGCTGACTGCTGTGAAAGAACTGGACAGCGTGTGAATAATGTGGGCATCACTGAGTATGAGTATGCATGAGTGTGTTAGTGCTGGGGGTCAGTCCGCCACCAGCCGGGCATCTAAGTGTCCCCAGATGTTCGGTCCACTGAAGGCCACAGCTTGATAGTTCTTTATAGGCTGCTCCCTCTCAAGTCTTCCTGCCATGTCACCCGCCAGTCTATCTACCCCCTACTACTACTGTGTCCTGTTTACATCCAGCCAGGGACTTTTAATTACACGTCCCGTTGTTAATCGTCATCTCTCAACCTTCAACAACCAGTTATGACATATAGAAACTATTTAAAGAGGCAATTTGTAAGATATGGCCGTAACCTTTGCTTAAAGAACAAATGAACAGAGTTCATTCAATAGAAAAACACAACCAAGCAATTACAATTAACTCACCACAACGGTCTTTGTTTGTCTTTTATATGATCCCCCTAAGGTTTGGTTATAATAAATCCACAATTCACTGAATAAGATCTGAAAATATACAAGCTCAACACGCTGTTTTCACCTGCGGCTGATACCCGACTCTTTCTAGCTTCTCTCCAGCTGCAAAAATATCTCTCCCCACCTGCCGTGCTTGTTCCTGGAGTCATAGTCCTGGTCAGAGCCGCTGTAAATCGCCTCTGTACTGTTTAACCTGTTGTTAGACTGACCTTCATTGGTCTCTGAGACTGCTCAGTCCCACTCTGGTTTTTGGGTCCAGGTAAACTATAGGGGCTGACAGCTACATGGCTAACTTAGACATGAGGGAATTACTTAATGATAGTGAGCTATAGCCAAGGATAGGGAGCAAAGATCAGCTGTTACTCTGGTGATGTGCTTCCCCCTATATTTTTGGAGCTACCTTCAAGCTTTGGCCATGTTTTACAAATTAAACCTTTAAAAAGGTCCCATACTTTAGAGAGCGAGAAAGCGTGAGTTTTCTTTTTTTATTTTAAAACAGGTCTAAGTGCTACATAAATACTGTGAATTGCTCGGTCTACAAAGAAATGCACACAGCCCATATTCAGAAACTGTGCCTTCAAACAAGCCTTTTTCCTGTAAAGGCTGCCAGGAGGAAGTGTTGTATAGAGTCTGCAGCTTTATGACACTCTGTCTTTTTTATGTTGGAGGGAAATAGAGCAAGTCTGTGAGAGAGAGAGAGAGAGGGAGAGAGAGAGAGAGAGAGAGAGAGAGAGAGAGAGATGTGATGACAAAGCAAAGGTCGTGTGTGTATTTGTCCGTCAATGTGTGAGTGTTTGTGTGTTGGTGTCACAGTTGAAACTCTGGATTGTGAAACTGCCCTGAGAGAGAAACATGATACTTCGACATCGCAGCAATAATCTGAACACTGAAGGGACTGCTTGGATACAGGCCTCACTGAGGAGCAATATTTGTGTGTGTGTGTGTGTGTGTGTGTGTGTGTGTGTGTGTATCTGGTGCATGTGTTTACCTGGTGTGTACAGAAGTACATCTACAGCCTGAGGTGCAGCCAGCTCCAGTGACGGGTTAATTTTGTGCTTCAGCGTCTCTGCGGTCGTCTTGGGAACCATCATCGGCACTAGACACACACACACACACACCGCTGTTAAAAAGGGATAACTAACCTCTCACAGGTGGTGACGGGCAGTGAAAACCCCGTGAACAGTAATAAACCCCTCTGATGAATCATTATCTGCTGAGAAACAAACACAAAGTTTCCAGATGTTCTCAGATCTATCTCAACTGAGTGTCTGTCATATGCAAATAAGAGCGGAATCCAAGTCACCACAGCAATTCAGAGGCAACGAATCAAAGCTAACTGAATTCATAGTGTGAGCTGGTTGTAAAAGCAAAGGAACCAAAGCAACAATAATCATCATCATCATCATCATCATCATCACCATCCTCATCTACCTTCCATCTTGATGCGGTCAAAGTGAGCCAGCTTCGAAGCAGCGTAGATGGCCTTGCTGCTCTGAAGGCTGCCCACAACGGCGTCCATTAACAAGGCGTTGGTCAGAGCCTGCTGCATGTACTGGGGGTCCTGGAGATAAAAGATGATTATGATTACATTTAAAATTAACTTGTGATGCAAAGAAGCAGACAGAGCGGGTGCTTCATGAAA
>CAEMYA010002128.1:6227382-6268609 GCA_903131615.1 Diplodus sargus | reverse complement strand
AAAAAAAACCATAAAAATTGAGATCGCACAAATAAATAAGAAACTGTGGATGCATTTAAAGTCGCAGAGATTAAAGCTTTAGAAATATTGCAAATAATCTAAAAAGATTTAGGTTGAGCCAAACGTTTCCATAGACAAGCAGCTGCGTGCTGAACGCAGCTGTTCACATACTCCACGTGTTACCACTGGATACCACTGGATGGCAAACGTGAGTTTGTTGTCGCATTGTTGTCAATACTGCAACTGACTTGCTTCCTGACTCTTGACCCTGTCAAATCCCCATATTGGTGCTACACTGCTACTACCATTCATGTGTGAATTGCATCCTGCGTATGCTTAGTGTTTATTTCGGCACAACTCACCTTCCAAACAGACGCAGGATACGCAAGCCAGCACAAACCAAAACATAGTACAAGAACACACTATGAAACGGAGAGAAAATGTATTAACTGACTCTTGCTTGATTCACGTTTTCCCTTTAGATTTATAATACTATATTTATATTTATATAATTATTCATTACATTTTTATATATATATATATATATATATATATATATATATATATATATATATATATATATATATTAATGTGTCCCCTTATACCAAAATCTGCGCTTGTTCATGTTTACTCTAAAATCCAATAAAAACAGAGTTTAAAAAGAAATGGGGAGAACGTTTTCTCTAGTGGTAAATGGGTCTTTTTCCCCTTTGTCTATTTGTTTTTTTTGGGGGGCCTACCTTGTCACGCCAAAAGAGAGAAATGAGAGTAAGAATAAGAGAGGAGTGTGAGACAGGGATGTTACAGTTTCATCATCTGGTTTCACAAAGGAAACCCTCCGTCTTTGTTCAAGCCGGTCTATTTAGGTTCACAAACGCCTCATGGAATTTCAACCACACCTACCAAAGGTCACATGAGTTCACAATGACTGGCATGCGCACACACACACACACACTAGCTGATACAGAGATAAGGATATATTATGAGTAATACAGTCACATGACAACCCAGTAAATCTCATGCATTTATTCCTCTCTTTTATGATTCTCACTTTCCTCACACACACACACACAGACACACACCATCGGTGATATCTTTACCTTATGTTGGTCGGCCATGTTGCGGCCGGCCCACATCTCTTTGACCATCAGGTTCCACAGCTCCGTCTCTGTTTTCAAATTGGCTTCAAACGCCTCCTTTCGCCCCCGAACTCGCAGCTTCAGGCTGGGGATTCGCAGGAGCAGGAAGGGAGCCGAGGACACCTTCACCTCCTACAGGATCAACAGACAACGAGCCCCATATTTCTCTCCTCATAACCTTCCTTCGGCTCATTTTAATCTCATTTCGGTCTCACTTTGTTTTACCTCTAAATCTCGGTACTGCGCCACCTCCACGTATCCCGGCCGTCCGTCGGTCAGCAGGAAGAGCCGCCGCTGCGTCATGGCGATCTTCCCCACGCCGCGGCTCGTCTTCACTGAGGAAGACACCTTGAAGACGCACTCGCTGGGCTCAATGTGCTCCAGGACGGACGCCGGCAAGCACACCTGAGAATCACACAAGGGCAAGTCAGTTGATTTCACAGAATACGGCTTTTCATTATCCTTGACTTAAATGATTGTTGAAGTGCTTGCTAACCAAGTTCAGCTCAGTTACCACAGATTTCAGATTATTTTCTGCTTGTGAACTCAGACATTAAAACATCTGCATAACTACAAAAACCCGATTTGACAAAAAAATGCCTATTTAACACTCTGAAAGGTTATTATAAATCAAATTATTGTCTTTTTATCTGAAATAATTGGGTGAGAAATTGACTCGGAAACATAATATCCATTCAGCTTACAGTTAATACCAACTGATTTTGCCATCTTATCATTCTATGATATTGTTTTGTTCACTGTAAATGTTGGAAATGCTTATTCTTATCACAGTTACGTTTACTCAAAGCTCACATTATGCAACAATATTTGGGTTTCAACTGACGTCATGCAGAACAACTTTCCAGACTCTCTACATCAAACACTCTGTTTTGATTGATTTATATTTTTTTGCCCAAGTATTTGTAATTGTAAGGGTGTGCACCAGCCAGATGACCTGTGCCACTGAACAGATTTTGTCAGACGCAGTATTTCATGCATGAGACACCAGTCATTCTAATCATTTGCATCTTCCAAGATTTACACAGACACGCGGAAGCTCAGCTGCCTCATCTTCCTCCTTCACAAACTTTACATTTATAAATGAACAAACTAATACACGGTCCAATGCCGACACTGATGCCGTTTGTATGACTGTAAGGAGCACGGGTAAAAAAAAAGCTTAGAATTTCAATCATATGATCAGCTGACAGGTGCAAAATGTCGATTTTCCCTCTATATGTCACACTACCTCTGAATGTTGTGCATGGGAATATCACTTCAACCCATGTAACACTACTGTATATTCAAGACTCGGGCCTCTCGGTTGTGTATTACAAGCAAAACAAACACACAGACCTCCTGTGCCTCGGCCTCAGTCTCCTTCCAGATGGTGTAGAAGACTCTGAACAACTCCGGACCGACCTGCTTCTGATGACCTGCAACAAATGAACGCTTTCACGATGAGGATAATTTACAGCATTTCTGGACTCGTGACTTTGATGACAAAAATTTAGCAACCTTTAATAGGAAACATTAATACTCTTTCACACACGTGGAAACATCTGGTATCTGACCGGGGCCAACTGTCTTTTCTCAGTCTAATCTGCCGGCATGCCTGCAGTTGGGGGTTGCCGTCCTTACTGTATTACAGCAATGACTACATACAGCAGAGGCTGTGTGCTCCCTCCAACCAAGCAAGCATTCCATACAGCAACACTCATCTGTCAGTGGCCACTGAGACACAGTTAAGTCACAATAGCCTGTCTTTCTTTTCATGAGTTTCCAAATGGCTAGGTTATTTTCTTTTTCTGAGTTTTTACTTTTATGTCTTTTTATAGAGGGAATATACTGTATCTTTCACTTTTCATAAATGCTTTGATGACAAATATTTAAGTTCTTGCAAAACCTGATAAACAACTAATATTCTCATCGTGTTCTAGTCATATGTAAAACATCCAAAAATTTAAGAATGACAAGTCCCCATGTCACAGATCGATTATTCAACAGGTAATACAAGTCAAATGTATCACAGAAGCAAAATTCTGTTTCATTCTGTCCTCGGATAACCACATATCTCCATATCCACATTGTCAGGAAACATCTGTTTAACTCCGTCTTACTCAAACAATATTCCGCCACAATAGTTTTTGGATGTTGCTGATAATTCTAGAGTTGACAACCAAAAACTCTGAACTCTCTGTATCTGTTTGTCCAGTGTGTGTCAGAAAAGGAAAGAAAAACTGCAGGATGTAAATGGCTTCTTCCGATTGCATGATGTGGAGTGTAAAGATAAGCTCTCGGCCCAAACTTTCTTCCTGAAGTACGATTTCCAGCAAATTTGGTAGAAAACTGCAGCTTCTGAAAAAGCACCTCAGCTCCCACACCTCCTTTCTCCCTTCCTCCCTTCCTCCCTTCCTCACTTAGGTATTATCTTAAATTCAACACAACTATCTTGACGGACGGCCCTTATGACTCAAGTATCTTTTCCTCGCCTTTGCTCTCAATCTGAGATCGCTGGAATGTTTTCGGTCACTGCAGTTCTCACACTGGCTCAATAATGTTTTTTACTGACTGCTTGTACATGTTTACTTTGGAGGGCATCGTCTTCAACAATTATTTTAATACTAGGTTAAAGAATGGCTCCCAACAGAATTAATAGTGACTTATGTAGCTATTTTCATCAGAATATGCAACTTTTTAACCATTAGCCTCCAGCTAAATGTCCACTGGAGCCCTGGTTACACCTACAACACCAAACAGCTCCGTGACAAAGTCTCCTTCTTCAAGAAGAGGTGAGGTAATGATTAACTCGAGGAATAAATGTTTGCCTGGAAAAAGGGACGAGGAGGGGTGCAGTGGGATATTTTTGTGGCGATGCGTGTGTGCTGAGGCTGGTCAAACGTGTGAGAAAACTTCTACAGGACAGCCCATTTGAAGGAAAAAGCTTGAGCTGCTGACAACTGTGCATTTAGGGTAAATAACATAGACTGGTCAGTTTAAATGTACGTATATGCAGTATACTACGTTACTTACCTACAGTTAAAGCATCAAAGAGTCTATGTATAGTTCCTTGGTCTTTTACGATGCCAGACTCCTGGATACATTTCACAAACTCCTCCAGCTGCATGTATTTTTTTGGCAGCTGGAAGCGCTTCACCGCACCGTCCTCCTGCCCGTTGTCATGGCACGAGCGTTCCCTCTCCTGGTCCCTCTTGACCCGGCTGATGAGCCGTTTGAGCTCTGGGCGTCTGTCCGCCTGTGGAGAGACATTGTCAGTCATTCTTAATCACTATGTCAGTTAAGGTTTCTTTGCGAGATGATATTTAATGTACTTAACACCTCAATAAAATATAGTTGAATAGATACAATCAACAGAAGTGAATCTCAGTAACCAGCTGAGTAAAACACACCGTCTTCATTCGTCTTGGCCTGTACTGACCTGTAAGCGCTCGGCCTCTGGCAGAGAGTCAACCAGTGACTTAACCATCTGAGAAGGGAAGATATCCGAGTCAGTCTTATAAAGACTCTGGAAGTCCTCCAGAGCATCCAGACGCCTGTTGGACACAGTGTTCACCAAACCACGCAGGTAGTGATACCTAGAGAGAGACATTGACATGTTTGGGTTATCTAGTTGTTTACATGTTTGTTGGTTTACATGAAATGCACATAATCTGTGTGGAACTTGAGTTATATTCAAATAAAGGCTTTGATCTGAGTCAAAAACTTGCTCTGGAAATGTTATGAGATTAGCCCGGGGCAATTCTCATCACAGTACTAGTAGACTTGCAAATGTCACAACCTGTTTTTCTAGTTCGGTATTTCCCGAAAAAGTGACTCAGAAGGAAATCAGACAGAAAATCGGGATTTTTACTGTGTTGTCTATGATTTATATGGACACAAGGGCTGCAAATAATTATTTTTTTCATCACTGATGACTCTGCTGATTAGTCTCACAATTTATCAATCAATCAGTCAGTCAATAAAATGACACAAAGTTGTCATAAATGCCCATCACAATTTCTCAGAGTCCAAAAACCGAAAGACTCTTCAGTAACTATCATTATTAATAATGAAAAGCAGCAAAGCCTTACACTTAAGAGCTGAATTGTGTTTCACATTTCTGCTGGAATCAATTTTCTCCTTTGGTCGACTCATTGTTGCAACTTTGAGTAAAAGATGTTTTAAACAGAAACTAAAGCAAACCTGTCGACACTGCAGATCCTGCAAGATTATTTTTACAACATTTATCCCCTTCTGTCACCATATACAGCTTATGGTTCAGGAAGTAAACCTTTTATACAATAACTCTCTCACCTCTGCCTGATAGAGAACTCTGGTCTCTCTACTGTTTTGTTATAGCACACTGTGCACTGTATATATTCACTATGTATATATTGGATTCTATTTATGTTATGTACGAAGTGTTTTATTTGTGGACCCACTACTGCTATAACAAAATAATTTCCCAGTCTGGGATCATTAAAGTATTTCTATCTATCTATCTATCTATCTATCTATCTATCTAAGATTAATAATAATGACATACAAATGAACTGTTCAGTTGAACTTTGGTGCCAGAAATAGTAATAAACTGTAAACTGTAGAAAAAAGATTGTTTGGATATTAAATGGTGTTCCAGCTGCCCAATTACACGATCAAATCTTTCTACCTTGCACATAAACATTTTCTCCACCATCCATCACTTTTTTGTTCTCCTCACAGTACCTTGCGAGCAGAGCGGACTCTTCAGGCGGTGTAGTGTTAATAGCCTTTCCCAGGGAAGAAACCATGTCAGAATAATAGTTCTGGACGTAATGATAGGCTAGCGGAGGGGGGAACTCCGGGAGGCGGAAAACCTTCACTGCTTTCTGCGGAAGCTTCAACCCTGAAATGCGAGAAAGGAAATAAGAAGCAGCTCAGCTCTCTATCATTTTAATTTGTTTCCTCCGCCAGTGCTGACCGGTGTCCGGAGTCATTTTCCTAAGAGAGGCCGGTCTGTTGGAGCTGATAGCGGTCACAGTGTCGGGGTTCTCCAGGTTCGGCAGGCTGGCTCCCAGCCTCTTGCTCAGTCTGTCGCTGGGGCTGGTGTAGCTTCTGTAGCCCGTTTTGGACAAATCGGACATGAGAGGACGTCGAGGAGACTCTGTCATTGCACGATTCCTGGAGAACGAAGAATTAGAGGAGGCATCAGAGGTTGAGATTGAAAAGGAGAAGACATCAGTTACAGTAGTTTCCTTTATTTTCGTATATATTAATATACATTAATAATAATATTATTGTAGTTCTATATAATCTCATATGCATTTATTTATTTATTTATTTATTTATTTATTGGGGTCTTTATTGGTGCAATAAACCCAGATGATTCATGTTTATAGCTGTGGGGACATCCTCCATTCCAGTTATTCATTGCACGAGGGTCTTTATCACCGGCAAGTGTCATCCTTGCTGATAAGCACCTTTGTGTTTCCTTCTCAGTTTCCCTCTCTCAACATTATAGGCAGAAATGTTAAAAAAAAACAACCTAAAAGCTGTGGGATTTTTTGGTTTTGGCCATGGGTTTACTGACAGGACAACTAATACTTATTTTCATTAAACATTCATCTGCTTATCATTTTCTCAAAACAATTGATTAGTGAAGTGAATTTGCCTGAGAGAATGAATAAAGTATGTCTTCTTCTTCTTCTTCTTAAAAGGTGGTGTCTTCAAATTGCTCGTTTTGTCCGACAGTTTAAAACCAAAAGATATTACAGAGGACAAACAAAAGCAATTTGCTAAAAAAGAAAAGTTGTTGGACCACATCATCAAAAGTGTTTTTTAGTTTCTAACCACACTGGTTGGTGGACTAAAAAGTTAGCAGTGTTCCGTCGCACATGGTTGTTAACTGACAGAAATGTTTGAGTCACAAGCCAAAAAAGTCAGCTGCTGAAAGAATGCGGACCCAGGCTCCGTTCATTCATTGTCCATCTTTCTTTGCTCGCGCTTTGATCCCCTCAGAGTTGCCCGTTTTACCTCCGCCCCTCAGTTATGACATCGTACCTGTGGGCGTGGTTACGAGTGTTCTGCTCCATGCGGCTGAAGGTGTCCCATTTCCTGTTCAGCCTGTCTCGCAGAAACGAGTGGAAGATATGCGTGTCTAATGCCTGAGAAGAAGCGACAAAAGAGAAACATGCAGCACAGACTGAGTGTTGTGTGTGTGTGTGTTTACTTGCATGCATATCTGTGTATGTAAATATGCGAGTGTACCTTCTTGTAGAAGGACTGGTCCGTGGGCTCTCTGGTTCTCAGGAACTCCTCGCTGTTAAAAACTCGGTGTTCGTGATTAAGAAAGTCCTGGACACCTCTGAGTGATGAAAACAATATATAAATAGAAGTTTAATTCAGAATTGGTTTAGTAGATCTTAAACAGGTTTTTAAGACCACTCGTTACCTGAAGATGTTGACCACCAGTTCCAGGGCGATGTTTTGTATCTGTGTGTTGAGGCGCGTCTGCCAGTCTCTGCGTTGGCCTCGCAGAGCGTTGGCATCAGTCGCCGCTCCGAGATGACACAGCTCCAAGTCATAGTGAAGCTGGAGACACTCTGCCCTGCACACAGAGACAAGCCATACAGGACCTTGATCTAATTCAGTTATTTAAATTGCGTTCCCTTTCTAAATTGGATTTGGCAGGTATTCAGGGAGTAGATTTGAAGATGCATTTTCAAGCTTAAAAGAAGTTTAAGTCCAAACAAGAATGGTTTTCTCTGCGTCAAATCATGACTGGGCTCCGGTTGCATCAAAAAAATGATTAGTAAGACCAATAGCGACCACGGTATTCAAAGAATATAGTCAGAGCAATACATCAGGCTTAAGAAACAGTCATCAAAGATATAGAATTAGCTAAATAAAGAACATAAGACTCCAATAAGTCCTGTCAAAAGAAAGTCTTGTAGTGGTCTCAGAGGACTTCTCATGAGATGCAACCACGCCAAACAAAAACTGGAAAAAAATCCTGTTTGCTGATGAATCCAACCTAGAGATATATGGCAGTAACAGAAGGGTGTGTGTAAGGAGATGGATGGTCTTCAGAGATAGAGTGTGTGTGTGTGTGTGTGTGTGTGTGTGTGTTACCTTGAAATAAAGCTCTCAGCTGCAGCCAGAGGGATAGCTGGCAGGTCAAGGGTTTCAGACCATGACGACTGAATGATGCCGTCATCAACGTTCACCAGGATTAGCTCCTCTGTCTCCTATACACAAACGTTTACACACAAATCAACACGAACACGCACATTGTAGGTACAATGGGTACAATTCATCACAGCACAGTCTGACTGTCCCCTGCTCTGTTGGACTAACAGGCAGCTACTGTTAAATATGTGAACCGAGCTTCTGTAAGACACTGAATAAAGATGAATGCAGTGGAGGATAATCAGCTATTGTTACGAACTGTATGAGAGCGTGTCAATCAAGATGATCACATCATTTGAATTACACACAATCACATTCATCACATCATCACATTTAGACAACGCTTGAGATAAATCTGATGTTAACTTTAAGGCTCTCTCAGAGACATCATGGGACGAGCTGAAGCAATCAGATTTTACGCGGAGAACGTGCATTTCTGTTCAATAAACAACACAATATTCCTTGATGCTGCATGAACAGAGACAGTGAATATTCGTACTCACTGCTGCGACCTCTTCAAAGTGACTGATGTGGCAGCCCATCAGGAAGGCCGTGGGCGCCATGAGAAAGTCCAGCATTCCTCCAGACAAGACAGGGACATAGGGCTGCTGCCAGGACAGAGGCTGGAGGAGATGAAGCAGACAACAAGTTAAGTTCAGCAGAAAAATTTAAAAACACAATGTTCCTCCTGCACTGACCTGCAGGTACAGCAGCAAACTCTCTGCGACCAGTGTGAGTTTGGCCCAGTCAGCAGAGAAAAATACCAGCCTCTGCTCCTGGAGAAGGCAGGACAGCACCTAGAGACAAAGAAAAGCAGTGAGTGAGTTCTCGTAGGGTTAACCTCATAGAGTACTTCATCCCATTTTTAATATGTAGGATGTAATTTATGATGTGCTTTATAGCGCTTCCAACAACGGGCAGTGCAAGTCAATCAATCCAATTGAACACAATTACCCATATATACAGTGAAAGTAGGACTGTGTGATTAACTTGCACTACCATGGATTCAGGAAAACAGGATATCATTTTAGCAGATGAGAGCAGGATAGTGAGGCTGGCAGAGAATATTGACAATCAGATGTTACGTAGCTCCCTCATACAATGAGCAAACACAGGCAGCCTAAACGACGACATTAAATCATTTTTATATATTTTCCATTCTTCATTTCATTTTGCCGTGCTGGCACTGCTTCAGACTGCTTCTACCGAGCCGTCCAGAAGGTGTTCTCCATCTGCCATCTACCCTATACCACGTGAATGCAGCATTAAAAAAAAATGTGTTTCAAATCTCCTTATGATTCGGATCATTGTTGTTGCATTACCTGGAGCAGTGTTGTGTGACTGAAACAGAGGAAAGGCAGATGCAGATCGATGTCGATAATGGGGCTGTCCTGATCCTCCCTTGACGGAAGAACCACATGGAGGGGACGCAGGCTGAAGCTCTAACACGCACACACACACACACACACACACACACACACAGTACGCGTTACTGTAAAGATCTAGCAATTGAAATCAGTCTAAACTTCTAAACTTCAACGATTGCTTCATAGATTTTTGGTCGAATTGGTGGGCAAATCAGAACAGAACTGGTTCCGTACTGGTTGGGTCCTGTGACTAACTTTTTACGGTAATATCACCTGTCAGATTGAAGTTCTTCAGGGTTCACATACATGTTGGGGATATTTTATTCATGTAGCTGCATGTTTTGGCTTTCAAATACTGCTCCAGTGTATTGTCTCGTTGCTCATTGTTACAGTAATGTTCCACCCACCCTCCAAAACAATGACATTATTTGCACGTGAACAACGATATCAAGGAGAGAGCTGTGTCAACAGGAGGAAGGTGTTTTCTGACCACATGTAGCTGTCCAGGAGGAGGTAAAGGGACCAACGACAGCTTGGCTGAAAACTCCTTTATTGTCTCCTCAAAGTCAGATTGTCTTGCAGGCCGCAACTGGACCAGGAGACTGAGAAGGTGGAGACGGGGATGAGAGACACAGAGGGAGTGTTTAACATGTCATTAAATCGCCATCGCTAAGGTCAGACTGTCCATCAGCTCATTGTATAATCGTTACCATGACAAGCAGTCTCTCAGAGCGTTGTAATAGGGGAACTTGGAGATGACACACACAGCAAAGGGCGTAAAGAGACGGGTCTTTGAGGAGGTCCACCGCTGGCCGTTCTGGAGAGCACCTTCCTGAAGGGACTGAGAGGCAAGACAGCCAATTAGAAACAACCGTTGGATTCAACGTGTTTGTAGTGTGTGTGTGTGTGTGTGTTTGTACCTGCACTGCCCTGTAGTGCTGTACAACCACTCCATGGGTTCGGTTCCCAAAAAGGTCAGTGAAAACCAGGAAGTGATAGCTGTCTTCTCTCTGCTCATTGGCCAACTGGAGACCACCTAACCAATGGAAATCAAGAAGTCTCAAGACATGCCACAATCCAGAGTTGAGGTCTACTCCACGTTCCTGTCTCCCACCCATATGACACAAACACAAACTTACACACCTAATTAGATGAATATGTGTATTGTGTATCGTTAAATTCTAAACATGATATGTTCAATACAGAGCAAAGGCCCTATACCAGGGAAACAGAGCTGTGGCAAGGCGATGAGGTCCAGATCCTTTGGAACACTGATGTCCTCTGTCGCTGAGGACGCTTCTGCACGACTGGCGTTGTCTCCATTTGGCACCTCTGCAGCGCGATCTCGCCTCTTCTGCAAACAAAGAGAGACACAACAAATACACATGGAAGGTGTCACATAGACAGAAAAAACAAAAAGTGTCTAACACTGAGTTAGCATGAAGGAATGAATGAATTTGTATTTACAGTTTAAACTAATTGTTTTTGTTTACCTTCTTGATGAAGCTCTTCCTCCTCTGGACACGACTGAAAGCTGGACCAATCGACTGGCTGGAGTTGGTCTCCTTGGAAACAAAGGGCGGGGCATGGACCTGCAGCACCTCAGCTTCGAGCAGGGGAAGTTCGTTTAACTTACTCTGCTGATGAAGCTGTCACACAGTTTGGATATATTTAGGACTATAGGTTTGGCAACCTAGCAGTCAGTGAAGACACTAATACCCATAAAAAAATCTATTCTCATGTCTGAGATCACGTCTTAATAAATTACTTTGCAAGCTGTACCATAAACTCAGTACTTCTGGATAAAATGTTTAGGTGTATAAGAACACTGAACATAAACCATTTCAAAAACATGTTTGCGGTGTTTTTTGGCAATTCAAAAAGGAGCCGAAAATAAAGGTGTGTAACCAACTGGCTTCATGGGAACTAGGCTAGAACTACCTGTTGAACACCACAAGCGTATGTTCAAAAGGTATGCGTATATTGTACTTGAAATCAATCATCTATTTATTATTAATCTCAAAATGTATTCATGGTATACTATAACAGCCGTTTCAAAGAATGTGTCCGATGTGTTAGATACCACCTACAGCATGTGTTTAACATGCTCTCGCTCTTCGTAGCGTTATAGGGAGATTCCAGTATTTTTAATCCTTGGCAATATATCTGCATGGTTTGGTGTGTGATTCAAGATGACTCATACTTACCAAAAGTTTGGGAATCGGTCCAGCGGCTTGCCTCAGCTAGCAGCCCTAACATAGCTGCAATGCAACCCTTTAAGGCAACTCTGACTGTCAAGGTAATCTCATCTCAACGTGTTTGTGTTTGCTACCGAGAGGCTGATGTTGCTACTGTAAGTGTCTGTTCACATGACAGAAACGATTCCACGGGAGAAAGACGTTTGTGTTAAACAATAAGGTCCTTCTCGTAATATCTCGGAATACTTGCAGCCGTGTCGCGGCAATCTACTAGACCGATTCCATAAAGCATGAATAATTCACACACCAGAACATGTAAATAAACAGCCCAGGTTTTATTAATACCCAGTTTCCCCTTTGACTGAGACACAGAAGAAGTGAAAGTAATCGGATAATCCCTAAATAAAAGGTGTGTTGACACAGGACGCATGCAAGGTGTAAACGCTCCCATTTCTGCACACGGGTTTTCTACACATTCCTGTATATACTCTTACCTGGTATATGTCTCGAAGCTTATCACTGGGGGCTCCGACCACTACACATGCCTCCAGCAGTCCAGACGGAAGCTCTGCCATCACACACACTGCCAGGAACAGGCACATGCAGAGAAAAGGTGCAGTTAGATGAGATCATGAGGTAAATTTGCCTTCTTGACAGTAAGTTTTCTAAGCTTCTGAGGTAGCTATCCCTGTGAATAACTCTGGTATATGCGTAAATGCAGGAAATGTTACAAATCTAAGAGGTAAATTTCAGTTCCTTATCTATTTGCGTGTGTAATTCAGTGGACTGTTGTGGACAATGACCTATAAAGAAAACTTTAATCATATCACATCCACTTTCTATAATCCAGGAGAACTACTGGTCAAATCTGGCAATATTGATGACAACAATGGTGATGGTTCAACGATTTTATATTTTGACCGTGACTCACAAAAGTTCCCCGAACCAGATGTGATCTCATCCGAGTTCGTTTAACAAATAACAAGCTAGAACTTGAGCAACCTAATTTGTAAAAAATATAACATGAGCTGAATAGAAACCAGCAGAACACACCCACCCACACACACACAGACAAACCTCTTTTCCCGCAACCTCCTCCAGATGTGTCCACACACACACACACACACTCACACTCAGGGGGGCATATGCAGACACATAGAAACGTCTCAGTCACACACACACAGCAGATGTCGGGTTAGGTCACTGGCGCAGCAAAGTAGTTTGTCATCAGAATCACAGATGGGAAATCCTGGTTACCAAAACTGAACCTGAAAGTATGGCTGGGTGATGTGGGCGGAAAATCATATCACTATATTTTTAGGCTCTCTCCCAATACATGATACATAAATCTCGCTATTATAATTACATTACAAGGTTTTTGACCAAATACCCTCGCTGATGCGACCATATCGCAGGGATGACTGTTGATTCTTTCACAAAATATTAACACACAGAGATTGTTGATAAATAATTGTCAGTATTGTGTATATAATGGCTGAGTGGGTAAAGTATTAGAAAAAGTAGAACAGACTGCAAGTTCAGAAAAACACTTCACTTTACTGTGACGTGGCCTTTAAAACCAGGGAAAAAAAGCACCTTATATGCCATTTCACGATATTAAGATATGCAAATCCTGAGACGATATACAGACTCATATCTTGGTAATGATATAATATCTTTATATTCCCCAGCCCTACCTGAAAGCCAACGAAGAGGAGAAACTTTGTCTTTTGTCTATCTGTCTGGTCTTGGAAAAGCAGATCCCAGAACAAACATCTGACTTGCATTAGTTGCAGCTACAGGCCCAGGGAACTGCATTCTCTTAAATCGCCCTCTTTTTCCTCAACCCTCTCTTTAAAAACGCACCTCCTCTCTCATCTCTCCTCCTCTCCTCCCCCATTTTATGTACTTTTCACCTCCTTCATCCCATATTTGTTCCCTCTTTTTGTCCTCCTCTCTGTTTTGCCCTTTCTTCTCCTCCAACATGCTGTCTTTCTTTCTTTCTTTAGGCCATTCCGGCCTCTGACTAACTACCCTGCTGTGTCACGGAAACACACACGCACAAGCTTAAGTAATTTACTCCCTGACAAACCCCTAATTTTGGAATCCCCATGCATGCACCAGTGTGTGTTTACACTTCTCATAAACCCAGTGTACTGAATCATGGCGGTTTTGTAACGATCCGACACAAACGATGTGGCAGGACACTCACTGAGACTGAGAAAAACAAAAAAGAATCCATGTGGAAGTTCATATTGAGAGTCCCTCTTGAGTCCTTCACTTCTTAATTCCAAGTCTGTTTGCATGCAAGAACTCTCCCATCAATACACCAAACAATGACACTGATCAGACTTCAGCTGGGAGTTTAGCTTCGGGGAGGCAGCCTCCGTGCAGACACACTGAGAGGCTGTCCAGGAGCCTTAACAAACTAGTTTGTCTTCATACATTTCAGACAGGAAGCAGCTCTGATGTCGCCGACAGCGATTTCACCAAACAGTAGCTGGAAAGCAGGTATTTTATAGAAGTGAAAAGGCGCATGGAAGCGGTTAAGAGAAGTTCTTAGACACATTTAGTGAGTAATGAAAGTGATTTTTGGGAATTCACACGTGTGGTTTGTGTGCCCCCTCAGACAGTGCTCGCCAGCGTGGATCTTTGCTAAATTTAGAAATCAGATGAGGACTTTCATTTTGTAAACTGGCAGAGTCCAGAGGTCAGTGACGGGGCCACTGACTACCTCCCTGCACAATCATCTGCATTTTCATGGGAAATGAAATCACACACAGGGTTTACAAAGTGTTTTTCCTGAGATTTTCTGGGACACAGAAGAGTGAGAGCTCTTAAAAAATGTATGGCATGCCCCTTTAATGGGCACCAGCCTACGATTCCTAGGTTTTGGCAGGTTTGTGAGAAGACTTGAACTAATCATACGTGATCTAAACCAGGAGACAAACTAAAGAAATGGATAGCAGCGCAGCAGTGGGGACTATTTTCTCATGACAGAAGTACTTTTAACTCTTTCTTCATTGGATTTAAAAACTGCCACTTCACATTTAATGCTCACACAACCTTTAACCTTACTTTTCTTCACGTGTCAATAATGTCATTGCATTGGAGGGTGGGTGGAAAAGTGCTAAAAAAAAGAAGTGAGCAACTAACACAACCCCTCCATCGGGAAGAACACTCAGAATAAACCGGAGCAGCACTAGAGAGCATTTTCACCGAAACTTTTAGCTAACGTTACATGCAAAACATGTCCAAAACATGTATGTGAACGCCGAAGAGCTTCAAAACTGACAGGTGGTATTACCGCAAAGTTAGTTGACAGGACATGAGACTGACCTCTTAAGACCAGTCGAGCAAGATTCTTGACTCAGCAGCAAAACTTCCAAAAAAAAAAAGAAGAAAAAAAAATCAAAAACTGACCTGAAATCACTCGATCATTTCCACCAGCCGACCGTTAAGTGACAGTGAAAGAGGAGTTAGCTAGCTCCGGCTCGCGGCCATGTATCTGGTTAACAGCTCAGGTAGTCACTTCAGTGCGGTCTCCTAACTTTTACAGTAAGCTGTGATTCAAAGGTTTCTGATACACTCTCACACACACTCACATACAGACGCATTGTGTTGGTTTACCGCTGGTCCGTCAAACTCGGCGCAGCGCCACGGTCAGCTAGACTTCCTGCGCAGCGCGTTTCAAAATAAAAGCCCTTCTCTCTTGCAGTTCCGGTTAGCCGCGTAAAGAAAAACAATGGCGCCATCTGCTGGTGTGTTTGGTGTACTGCTGTTTGAAGACAAGAGGATAAAAGCAAAGACGGAATACACGATAGAAATAAAAAAATATATACACAAATAATACTAAATATAGAAATAGATACTTTATACATTTTAATACATATTGCCTCTTCACATACAAACAACACCAAGATGGACAATTTCACAGCATAATGGCACTTTTAATTGCAATACAGACATAATGTGTAGTAATACACTAAATAAGAAGTAAAATAAGAATAGATAAATAAATATAAATTTACAGAGCAAACAAGAATTCTTTGGGATAGTTTCAGAGGGCAAAAATGTGAGGGATGAACTATATGCATTCTGACAACAATATGATGCATGCTGGGATATGTATTTAAAAGTAGCTTGAAGTTCCAAGTGATGGTCTGTGGCGACAGAGAGAGGGAGTGAAGAAAAAAGTAATGTGGCATTATAAGATCTTTGCGTTGAAGGATCTGACAGCCCGTTGGGATAAAGCACCTGCAGCAGCACTCCTTCTTACACTGTGGGTGTATTAGTCTGCTGCTTGTCCTGCAGGGGGTGAGAGGTGCTAACGTCTAAAGCAGTGAAACAAGCCATGAACAGCTGTTGTGTCTTTTGTCTCATATGATACACGTGAACAACACCCAACTGTCCACACACAACTGTATAGACAGCACTGCCCCTGGAACGTACACACATATGGGCCGAAAGATTAAAACACATATCACATACGGACCTGCACATAACAATGAAATTCTCATATACACACATGAAAACAGATATTAACACACACAAACACACACTCGTAGAGAGTAATGTGAATCCACCTGTAGATTAGAAAAAGGGATTATGAGACTGTGGCTGGATGCAGATTAAAGTCAAAGGCAACGGGCAGATTCTCCACTATTTGGATCCAGCCTTTATGTCATTTATATAACACATTACATTGTTTTATGGAGGCTGAATATATCAAGGTGGCCTCTGTCTGATACGCCTGTGTTGTCTGATGTCCTGCACCTGCTGCTGCTCTCTCTCAGTGGGATTATGTGGAATTAAACAAACACTGTAATCCCTCTTAATCCAACCAAATTCCACTTAATTTATTAGGATTTATGATTTATCATCCATGGATTTTGAGCTACGTAATCATTTTTTTTAAAAGACAGTTTTGTCCTACTCTCTATTGTTGCTGTGAAAAGTGACTCAGTGGATGAACCTTATCATTTGAAATAAAGATCTTGCATTTTGAAAGTGTATTTTGTCACGCTTGCCTTGCAGAGGAGGAAATAATTTATTTGCTAAATGAATTAAACAGTAGTCTATTTTTGGATGAACTGATCAATACTTTTTGCTTGGTAGTTATCTGAACATCACTAAATGGCACCCATGCAACATTTAACCATTTTATTCTACATACAATATATTTCATTATGCTATGAAACATGAATCATCGCCATCTTTCGTTTGATCGCCAAACAGAAGGAGGACAAAAGTTGCTTTGAAACTTTTTCTGGGCTCACGTCAAAAAGGAGTCGGATATTTCGAGCGCCCTGACTCTCTCTCTCTCTCTCTGGGTAGAGCTTCACAGGCCCGGATAGCAAGCCGTGATCGTATAGTGGTTAGTACTCTGCGTTGTGGCCGCAGCAACCCCGGTTCGAATCCGGGTCACGGCAGACTGCCCTCGGTCAGTTTTGGGGCCGTCTCATTGAAAGAAAACTACATTAACGCTGACTTCAAGTACAATACTTCCGGATTTTATGCATGATAAGAAGATGATATCTGGAGTTATTGACCACAACAAACAAAAAATAAGATTGAATAAAATAAACAATCACTCGGATCCGTCTGATAAGCAATCGTTAAAATAAAACTTACACCTGATTAAACAAATGGAAAATGTTCAATCTTCGTGAAGAACACATATCAGCAGAAGCACGCGGGCCATGTGTATCTGTTAGGACCTTCACTTTGCTCTAGGACCATGCTTACCCTAATTACTCTAGTTCAGGCGCAACTAAAATCAGACAGCGGTTCACTTTACCACACTCTCCCAAACAGAGGCGCACTTTACCGCCGCCTGAAACAGACTGGTTTAATGGGTTACATGACATGCAGCAGAGCTCCTGTGCAGATTCTAGCTCTGTGTGTTTGAATTAAGAACAATATGATGCCAATGGTGAACTCTTATCTTGCCAAGCAGTCTTTAACAAGAGATTTGTGATGGTGTTGTCGATTCGTAATATTTAAAATATATTAAAACTATGTAGATAATATATCCTCGACTGTAAAAAACTGTATGGTAAATTAAGATTGGCGATTTGTATGCTTGAATATATTATTAAACTAGTATTTTGAGCTTTTTCTACCACATCTTTAGACGTTGTTTGATGTGTGTGTGAAGCTTGTTCGTCAGCCGTGATCGTATAGTGGTTAGTACTCTGCGTTGTGGCCGCAGCAACCCCGGTTCGAATCCGGGTCACGGCAGCTTTTCTGGAAAGAAAACAAAACAAAAAAAACCCTTATGTGCCCTCTCTGTAATCACGATACTTGTGGCTGAAAGGCTTCGCTTACACTGACCTCTTCAAAGTGTGCCTACCTCCCATTCATTACAGAATATGTTGTTTTGAATATTCTGTGTTTCAGGGACAGAGAGGAGAGATTAGTTCAAACGCTCCTGTCTTGGGTTTGTGCTGCTGTTTAATCCCGCTTCGTTTAAGTGCGTCACACTGACAGGTTTCAATTATTCTGTTAATCCTAACAGCGCTGCGCAAATACTTTAATGGAAATAGTTTAAACAAGAACTGAGTCATTCGTGGAGGAACGCAACCTGATAAACTGCTGAAAGTCTCATCACAGTCATTAAAGTTCACTTTGTCTCGATGGCAGACAATCTGAAATGTGACGTGCTTCGGGAAAACCCTCCAGCCGTGATCGTATAGTGGTTAGTACTCTGCGTTGTGGCCGCAGCAACCCCGGTTCGAATCCGGGTCACGGCAGTCTCGCATCGCTGACGAGACTCACTTTTCCTCTTTAATAGTGTCAAGGCCAGAATCGACACCAACCCCATCACTGTTTAACTGTCACTGTCAAGCAAAATAGCAGTCACTGTCCTATCTCTCCCTTCCAGTGTGATCGTGGCTCGAAGCTTTAATATAAATCTGGCTGAAAACATTTTATAATGACCATCTGCAATAAATGGTTAACAAAACTAGTTAGTACGTATTTCGCTGTTCACAAACAATGGAATGCTTTTTCTTTCTTTAAAAAAAAAAAAAAAAAAAAACATTTATAAAGCAAGTGTTTAGTGTGAAGTTGCAGCTGATGCATATAATCGTCAATAACCGTGTTCATCCATACACATCGTTTGTTTGGCCATTATAAAGTTGTGAAAAAACGATTACCTAAAGTTTATAATAATAAAATGATGAAAATCCAACATGAAAACCAAATGTAGGCCTATTGACGTATAACGCCTATAGGCCTCTTTGGAAGATGTTGGTTCCTATGGAAAAATAGACGGATCACTAACATGAGGATTCTCCAACCAGTGGAAATGAAAAGGAAAAATGTTCATTTTGCTAAACGTATGGAAGTTCATACCCTCGGGGCAAAATATGCCCACAACTCCAAATACGTAAGCCCTAAAATAGTGCAATGACAAGTAGGGGCCACCAGATGTCGCCTTTGAACCTGTGCACAGATGAGAAGCACCTCCTCGAGTACCTGGCATTGACATGAAAACACATCCCCCAGGATAACTCGGGTTCAACTGGGTGAGAGTCGTTTGATTAGATGCGAATTTGTCAAGGAATGTCCAGCACTTAAGTACAATTTAATCTAAGGCGGATCATAATCTTGTGTCCCCAGTCTAGAAGGGGCCCAGTGCCAAAAAAGTATTGAGAACTTGTAACTGCCTTTCTATTAACAACCACTTCATACTTTATATCCCACATCTGAGGCAAATGTTGTACTGCATTTATGTGACAGCCTTGTTTACTAACTACTTTGCAGAGAAAGATTATGGATACAAAATAGAATCAACTGTCATATCTAGATTGATCCAAGGGGGTGAATTCACAGGCTACTCACGACACAGTATGACACACGTAGAGTATTTCCTTCGAAGGTGATGATTTCTCATCGGATAACAGAAAACATGATTGGGCAATCGCAGAACACGACGCTGAAACTGCTGGGACATGCATAAAGTTTCCTAGGGCATTTTCAAGATGCTATTTGTAGTGCAGTAGTGCAGGAATCCTAAGGTATGGGAATGTAGAAATCTTAACAGAACCTGAACCTTTTTGGACTTCCTGTAGGATTTTCAGACACAGTGGATCAGTGATTGGGTTTGGATCCCATAGCAGAAAACAACTTCCCAATAAGACTGTGGGAATCTTAAAAGCTTTTTGGGAATTTACGGGAATCCTAAAGTATTCTACTGGAAAAGTTGAAAATCCTTGAGAATGAGTAGTGTTTTAAGAGATTCAATCTCGGGGAAATGAAGCAACATGTCTGTGAAAGTCCTGTCAAAACAGAACAAAACATTTTTCCAGTAGGCCCGTGGAGATCCAAATAGATCCTAAACCTTTTCAAAATGTGATTTATTTATTTTTTAGACCATTATAGGAATCCTAAGAGCTTTCATTGGAACACAGGTAAAAAAAAATCCCAATTCTAAAAGAACCAAAACTTTTTACTTGAGAATTCCCATTTGAATCTTAGAAACTTATGAGAAGGACGTTACTGGAAAAGCTGAAACTCCTTCAGGACTTTTTTTATTTTTATTTATTTTGTATTTACTATAGAGCCACTACTACCACTCGTATGATTGCCTGATAATACACAAAGTATGTACACATTGATTCATTCATGGTTTGCTGTTTGCTGGGCCTGAGGCTATGCTTTCCTGACAGGGAGTAGCTCCCTCTCTCCCTCTCTCTCTCTCTCTCTCTCTCTCCCCCGTGTCTCTCTACCTCTCTCTCCCTCCCTCCCTCGCTCCCTGCAGCAGCCATATTGGAATGCTGGATGTGGAGAGGGGAAGCAGGAACAGGCGACGAGAAAAAGGGAGAGAGAGAGAGGGGGGAGAGACAGGCAGGAGAGAGAAAAAAAAACCAAAAAGAAAAAAAAAAAAAAAAACAGTAACTACTCCTGGCTGTACAGCTGAAATAACGGATTATTTATCGACTCTTAACAGCTTCTGCTGCCGGTAAAGTCGTCAGGAACCTGCCGGACGTCCCCCTGGAACAAGTCGACGTGAGTGATGTTGTGTTTGTGGGATTATTTCAGCAGCTAAAAAAGAAAGTACGGGATGCGGTCGGTTGGAAAACGTTCGTCCTGGCTGCCGTTTAGCCGTTTCCTCTCCGCAGCTTTTCAGCCACTTTTTTATACAAAATAATCATTTTTCTCTCTGGTTATGACTTGGAAATGAGTGAGCGGTAGTTTAGCTTCACAGCCGCTTCGTAACTGGGTCGTACTTTTCGTTTCTTTTCCTCTCTTTCTACTACGGGGTTCGTGAAGTTGGAGCCGTGGAAAGGAAGAGTGACACACCGCCGCCGAGCCCGTCGCCACAGTCACATGGAGTGAACGCCGAGTAACGTTTAAAGTCGAACGGTAAATAAAAGAAGAGCAGGATTAACCTACATTTAGCGAGCTTCTAATCTCTGACCTGTGTGTGTGTGTGTGTGTGTGTGTGTGTGTGTGGTTACCTTGATGTGCCCCCCTGGATCCAACTTAACTCTTCCTCTTGATCTTAATGGGCCAGTTTATTTTTCCCAGTGTTCAGTTGTCTTAAACCCAACAAACTGGCCCAGAAATGTAGGTTAACTGGCATATATAACATACTGTTTTTATTGATTAGTTTCTGATGTATGATATCATGAGCCTCCCTCCCATTCTGCTGTCACTAATAGCCTAATGACACTGATCAGCATTTGAGCAACTTCCAGCTATTCATGCACAGATTTAAAGGAACACAATAAAACAATATTTCAGTCGTTATCTATTCAACCCCCCGTGCCGATGGAAAGTCGGGTGAGCTTTCTGGAGCTTTACAGCAAGGCAGCATTGCAGCAACTCTCCTTAACGAACGGTTTTGATTTATGTATCCCAAAATCACAATCAAATCGCCTCAGAGGGCTCTGCAAACTGTACAGTGAACGACACCCTCTTCCTCGGACCCTCGAGTCGAGTGAGGAAAAACTTGCCATATTCAGAAAAAAAACCCTTTCAGCAGGGGGGAAAAAAAATAGATGGAAGAAACCTCAGGAAGAGCCACAGAGGAGGGATCTCTCTCCCAGGACGGACAAGCATGCAATAGATGTCGCATGTACAGAGCAGAACAACAAAATCACAATTTACAAATAGCATTGAAAGGATATCTGATACAAATTACAATGTATGTAAAGTGTGTGGATCCAGGAGACGACTGAGCAGGCCGAGGCATCTGGTGTCATCCAAGTCTCTGGAAGATCCAAAATTGATTTGAAAAGATGTTGTTTACGCCCTTGACATGCAGTTGAGCTCCTTGCTGTAAATGACATCTTTTCAAATAAACGTGGGAGCTCTCTGCTTCTGGAGACATGGATTACGTTGGACAAGCTGTATGGAGACTGTTTTTTCAGAATTGTATTTTTTGGGTGAACTACCTCCTTAATCTTGCAAATTATAGCTGAAACAACAGCTTAAATAATTTAAAGGTAATCATTTAATCAAGCAAGATGCCAAATATTCACTGGTTCAAGCCTTTCAAGTGTGAAAATTTACTGCTTTTCTCAGTTTTATTATATTTTAAGTTAAATACTATTGTGTTCTTGGTAATTTTTCAAAACAAGATAACTAAAGACATCACCCAGGGTCTCAGGACCTGTGATATCATTCATCACATTATAAACGGAAAAAAAAATTGCAGTTCATTTCTATTTCCTTGCAGGTTGAAACACCTTAAAAGCACTGCAACATGTTTCCCTCAATTTTTAAGATTAAGAAATTGTTCTATGGATGTTAGAATACACTCTAAAGCGTAAAATGACTAAATCCAAGTGAAAAGGCTCATCAACGCGCTGCCCTGTGTTCTGTGCCAGAGGTAGCTGGAGCCTGATTTGCTTCTACTTCATATTCCAGATGCGAGAAAATGCTAATGAATTGCAGTATCCTGAGGCCGCTGAGGCTTCCGACCCGCAGTATACTAATAGGAGTGCCGCTCTGCACCCTTATGTTTGCACTTCAGCAGACAAGCTTAACCTTTGTGTGTATGGACGTGATCCGTGTCTGAGAAGTGTGGGGAGAGGAAAGTTTCTTTGGGGTCACCGTTTGGTTTGGGATACAGCTGTTCATCACAGTCACAGTTTGGCAGATTGTGAGTACAGTACTGAGATGTTCTGAACGACGCGGGCTGTCATTTATTGGAACAGGCTAAATTTGGTGGCTGTGATGGCGTGACACTAAAACTCGCTGAGAAATTCTTGTCACTTGAATAATGGCTTGACTGGTGAGATGAAAGTCCGTGTCGGGGTGACAGAGCCAGTGTTTTATAACGCTTTCTCTCATTTGTTTCTTGCTCAAGACGCACAGCCTTAAACGCTGTCAGATGTAAAGCTAAATCCTCTCGCCCAGCTTTGAATTTAAATGTAACTGATTGGCGGTGACATTCACAAAGCCTTTTACAGGCTTGAGGTGGTGTTTCTAAATTAGCGAAGAAGGCTGCTAATTAGTTTATCCACTTGATTAGCTTTTATTTAGTCCCACTTCCCGGGGCCAAGTGGGAAATTTGGATGGACAGCGACGACACACTGTGGCCCTTTTGCCGCTTCCAATCGAGCAAGTCTGATTTCGTTACATTCAAGTTCATCCCATCCCTGTTTGTTCGAACCATGTCGTTAAAATACAGCTTCGGTCTGCTAATTTGCCATCGTGGGATCAAAATGATTGCAGTGGAAACATGTCATTACCTTCAGTGTGTGAAACAAGCAGAGACAAACGTTGTTTGGCTGTTTTTAAAAAAAACTTTTTTCTTTACTGTCGGAATTTAGGCTTTTGTGATAGATTCACAGAGAGCAGAGGCGATAGCTGCACCTTTTCTGACAGGACTGTTCCCGTGGCTGGTCTACAGCAGGCTAATACAGGCGTGGCAGTGGAGAGTGTGTGTGTGTGTGTGTGTGTGTGTGTGCACGCTAGTGTTTCCGTGTGTGTGTGTGTGTGTGTAAATTGCAGAGCAGTGCAGGAGGCCTATATTTATAGAAACACTTGACTACACTTAGAGATCTTACAGGAGCAGTTCACCACATTGCAGAGAACTCTACAGTTTGCATTCTGTTTGAACTTTGTCTTTCGTGCAAAGTTTTGCTCTTTGTTTAACTTTCCGATTATTTGCAGTAATCTACTATATGTTCTACTCCAGTCTCGTCTATTGTAGACAGACGGGCAGAAAGAGAAACTGTGGAGAAAGACAAGAGGGTAACAGTTGATCGCAGTATGTGGTGTGACTCATAATGACTCTTAACTAGTGATGGCAAATCGTTGCAGGCACATATTGTGTGTGTGTGTGTGTGTGTGTGTGTGTGTGTGTGTGTGTGTGTGTGTGTGTGTGTGTGTGTGTGGAGGTATGTTGAGGTCCTGAATAAGAGTATGTGTGTCCTTAATATGTGTGTCATGTGGAATTCATGACACCAAATGAAGTAATTTGTCTTCAGGAGGGGGGAAAGAACGACTCCATTTTGCGTATTTTTTTTTTTTCAAATTAAAGTTGTTTGCTGTTGACCTAGCAAACATGGTGGCATTTTTTTCTACCCAGTGATTGGCTACTTCATCCCTACTGTGTAAATACTTGCAGCTGTGCGGAGGTCAAAGCTGTTTTCTTGCATTTCACCCCAAATGAATGAGTGCTATTTGCAAACTCACCTCAGGAAGGAAAAAAAAAGGCATGAATGAACAGTTAAACTAAGCAAATGCTTTTCTTTGTTTTGCACCAGCAACTTCATCGGGAAGTATGACTAATTTTGTGTGTGTGTGTGTGTGTGTGTAAGTGCTGGCTGTATGTGATAGTATGCCTCCTGGTTCTATAAATTCGGCCTCAATCTTCCTGGGGACTAATTCCCCTGCATCCTCCTGCATGTGGTTTCAGCTGCGAAGGAAAAGGAACGTGTGTGTGTGTGTGTGTGTGTGTGTGTGTGTGTGTGTGTGTGTGTGTGTGTGTGTGTGTGTGTGTGTGTGTGTGTGTGTGTGTTGAGGCTGAATGGACCCTTTCCCTTTGCTTCTGGATTGGTTGCATTCAGGAAGGAGCCCCCGCACCCCTCCACACACACACACACACACACACACACACACACACACACACACACACACACACACACACACACACACACACACACACACACACACACACAGAGCACTTACTGTACATCCTAAAGCATGCTGCGTCCCTCAGGAGCTGGAAGGAAAACGCCTTCTTCCTCTCAACGCTGCTCGGATCTCTCCGAGTGTTTACACGTGTGTTGGTACGTTTGTGTGTACCTGTGTGTGTGTGTGTGATTGCGCATGCTTGTATGTTGCTGCACTGTGATAATGACCGTGTTTACCCAAGATAACATGAGTAAACTGACTAGACTTGGCTTTGTCGGACGGAAATACTTTTGTACTCATCATTACTTCGGTTTTGCGATTTGTGCGAGTCTCTAGTGGTGGCATTTGTGTGTTTTCTTGAGGAGGAATTTTACAATAAGATGGTAATTCTCCGGATGGTGGACGCCTGTGTGTAATTGTGCATTTGCTGTTTTAGGAGGAGAGTGTTTATATTTTGCAGATATGTCAGAAAAAACATGCAGTACTGAAAATGCCAAAGTAGGTTTCGCAATTTCGAAACATCTTGGAAAATATGCAGAATATGTATTTCACTCCCATGCCCAGCCAGTATCAGTTTTGCCCCACACTAAACTTCTTTATCAGCCTGCATTAGTCTCATGTTACACCCTCGAGATCCACATTTGAATGCCTTAATGCTTTTTATCTATGTCATCTTTTCTGTCATGCGAAAAACGGCAGATTTCCACGTGGTCAGAGAAAGTGCACATGTTCTTCTTGATAGTTCAGTTCAAATCACAGCGTGCCACGAAGCGTCTCTCCTGTCGGGCTCCTGGAAGCACTCGGAGAGAGACTCACCTCGTCAATCACATTCCCTCAGATAATTTTCCCTCCAGCTCCAACGTTGAATGTATTGATTTAATTAAGGATGCTAATAAGAAGAAGGTCAGCCATGTTGGTCATAAATAAATCATTGAAAGAAATGATATGCGTAGCGGGGATGCATCGCAGGATCCGTGCTAGCACTGACACTGACCTTGTTAAGCAAATCAGCAAATGGCAGTAATGTGACCAACACACCAAGAGAAATATATGATATGTAAGATTAGTAGTTTAGTAGTAGTAGTAAGCATTACAACATCTCAAAACCACCAGACCTGTGATGTATATTGGTGAGATGTGTACTTTCATCATCCAAATGTGTTAATCACTACTGCAGTCAGGTTGATGAACAGGAGTGTGTATGAATCCACAGCTTTTTATCCCAAAAGTTCAAATTAATCTGTGAGCTTGTCTACGGATGACAGCAGAAGTCGATGTCTCTACTGCGCTCCTTCATGGGTGGCCTGCTCTGAGCCCACGGACTCAGTTTGTAGTGAATCAGTACTCTATAAGAATGACTTCCAAAATTGGGAAAGAGACTGCGCTGGTATGGGATTAATGCTCAATATTAGTATATCGCAAAGCACAAGTTGAGTTGAGGTATCAGTCATTGTAGGCCTGTCGTGATGGAAGGATTGGCTATATATGGCCTGATCCATTTCCTATAGAGTGTTTGGCCAACGGTAAAGAAATCCCCATTGTGCTCCTTTAAAACAATAGACAGCATAGTATTAGGAAGTAATGAGTTTCCACATGCTTTTCAGAGTCTGTATGTCAGCTGTCAAACTCCCCACAGTGGGATTTTCCAACACATTTTGAAAGACAGTACTTACTTGTTTGTGCATGCATGGGCCAGCAATTTCAAAGTTGAAAGTTCTGTACAGTATTCAATAAGAATGCGCGCATTTATGTTTTTATCAACCTTTATTTTTCCCCAGAAAATGTCACTTAATGATCGTGTTTGAATGTGTGTGTAGTTGGATAGTGTACAGTATTGCATAATTCTGCAATTGTGTTTAAGAACATACATGAGTTTAATGGAAGACATTATAGTAGCAGGTTTTTTTCGGGCTTGTGCTAATACAGTTGTTCTAGTGTGTGAATAGATGGCCCGCTGTGTAGCGTAGCATTCTCGCTGTGTGCACTGAAATTTGCTACAATGGCAGGAAATGACATCATAGTTAATGGCCCTCCTTGGGGCATGCACACACAAGGACATGCATGCATGCACGCACACACAAACACATAGACACAGACACACACACAGAGACACACACACACACACACACACACACACACACAGAGACACACACACAGTTAGAGCGAGCTACCTTCGGTCATGCAGGTCACTGGTGCAGCATGTCAGCTTGTGATGAATGAAACTGGAGCACAGAGATTCCCTCTGGTATATATTTGTGTGTGTGAGTGCGTGCACGAATAAGACTGACTCCTGGACTCAACTGACATGACTCCACAATCTAATGACCGCTCTCCTCTTCCCTCAAAGCGAAGCAGAGACTGAACTGCAGTCTAGAGAAGAACAATTACAACCACAGATATTGTAAATAAGTCGCCCCCTCTCCCTCTGAGTGTGTGCGTGCCTGTCGGGTTTGAGCGGACAGTCAGTGTAATTACATCGCAGTGAGTCAGAGGGAGAGAGAGAAAGAAGTAATTGTTGGGCTTTGTCATAGAGAGACAGAGCGAGAGAAGAGGTGGGAGGAGGAGAAGCCTGCGTTCAGAAAAGGGAGAGAAAACAGAAATAGAAAAAGATGAGGGAAGAAGACTGGAGGAGAGAAGGAGATGGACTACTGTATGTAAAAAAAATAAATAAAAAAATGTCAATACCTTCTCTACATGAGTATTTCTGTTAGCTTCACAGGCAGGCTTGGTGGCAAGTTTCTTTTGCCTGTACTTTCAGACAACAAATGCGCTTTGTTCAACCAGTAACAATACATAGTTTGAGCCATTTGGTGAAGCTGTAGTTAATGGAGCACTTCGACATTTTGGAAATACAATAACTTGCTTTCTTGCAGAGAGTTAGATGAGAAGATTAATACAACTCTCATGTCTGTACTCTAACTGTGAAGCTCTTTGCCAGAAGCTAGTTAGCTTAGAAACAGGACGAAACAGCTAGCCTGGCTCTGTTCAGAAGTTACACAATCCACCTATCAGAACCTCAAAGCCCACTAGTTGGTCAAAGTGTAAAATTATGACCTTAGCCCTATGTGGTAGAGGCCATCTGAGACCCATTTTCTGGGGCTGATGCTGAGGATATTATACCCCTTTTCCACTGGTCAAGAATCCCCCTTAAACCCGCTAAGATCAGGCTTTTGTGTGCAATGGGAATGTGTACACTTTGTATTTATACCTGGGTCAATTGCCTCTGCAGCATACACAGGTGTAAGTGTAAGAAGCAGGGGAACGCGCTAAATTCTGACATATTTCCCACTGCACAAAGTGATCCAGTGTTGACGCACAGATAGGGAAGGAATTTGGGATGCGGTCTATTGTTGTTTCCTCTTCTGTTACGACATGGACCTTCATGCTGCGTACTGCTTGCTTGTATTTACTTTAACTGGTGTTGTCGCCCATTTCTGGCGCATTCGTGAGCTGACATGTGACATCAGTGATGTACAGTGTAACGCTTCAAATGAAAATCACAGACCGGCTGCCTTGTCTGTGGGAAGTTGAAATTGGGTCAATAGGTGATTTTTAGTGGGTTGACCAATTAAGACCTGCCAATTCTGATGGAAAACCGGTATTAGGGAGTAAAAAATATGTATTGGAAATAGGATTTTTTGTGGATAAAGAAATGGTATGGTATGGAATGTGCATGAAACACATTTTTTTCGGCATTATTTTCTGTAAAAACAAAAGTTTTCCTATCTGCGTATATTGAACAACATTTACGCTGATACTGATGCCAACCAGACATGTTGCTCGGGCTCTACTGTGTGGTTTTACTGGGGGTGACATGCTGGATTGTGTCTTGTCTTGTTACATTAACTTCAGATTAATGTTGGTTTGTGTATATGAAACAAGAAAAAGATATGACGTGTTTATTACATGCGACAACTCATCATTCTAGCAGATCCAAGATGAAGACGGTAACAGCAAAATGTCAATCTGAACGCAATCCTGTGTCTCTGATGTGAAGTTTGACTGGCGGCGAACAGCGAACCGAAAATATAAGCAATGACTTTAAACAATTATATAACACGACAATGGAAAGATATCGATCTATCTTTGCTTGTGTAATCGTGTATAGTTTGACTGGTTTCTAGGTTAAGTACTTCACTGAGAGCGAGAATGAGACCAAGGCAGACATCAGTGTCTGCTTGGCCAATCATATGACCTCATCCCTTCTCTCATGCACGACCACGCACCCACAAGAACACAAAAAAACACACAGTCATAATAGATCACAGTGGAACACACACACCCAGAGATCGGCAGTAAAACACCTGGATACGAGCCATAGGTATGACATCACACATATTCACAGACTGGGGTGCTACCATAAACTAGTGTTGCTGAGGTCAGATGTGGGTATAATGCCACAGTGTGTGTCTGGCTGTATGGCAACGTATATGCGTCCGTCTGTGTGCGTGATTAGTCACCAGCCGTCACACTCGTGTAACAAAGGTTCATTGAAGAATTGTCTCGAGGCTGCCCCTCTGTCTGTCTTCTCCCTCCCTCCTTTTATCTAAGTGTTTTCTTCTGTTTTTAAACATAAATGTTTACTTAAAATTATAGTTCCGAACTCTAGAAAAAAAACCTGTAACACCTTTCTCAAAGTGTAACATATGGATGGAATGGGATGTTGAGCCATTTCCTGAAATCTCACTTTGAAAGATTTGGATGTCCAGATGAAGTAGAGACTCACTTCTTTACCGTTGCAGGCCCAGTGTTAATTGAATTTTTAAGGACAAACCATGCAAAATGACAGCAGTGGAGTTGTTCAAAGACTATTTGACACATAATTGAACACTAGAGGGCGATGCTAGTACACCAACTCCAGCAAAGATTTACAGGCATGAGGGAGGCAGCGATGGAGCGACAGAGCTCACATCCACCCTCTAAATGAGAGTTGGAGTATACTAGTGACTGTGATCGTGTGTGTGTGTGTGACATCTTGGCCTACTAATCCAGTGGCCCATTAATCTGCTTTACTCCTGAGCAACTCTCATCTTGTCTGTCTGCCTGTTTTGCTTACTTGTGTGTTTGTGTGTGACGGCGAGTAGGCTCGCCTCTGCCATGGCTCATTCATAGGCTTTGTCTTCGGTGTCAGTGTGATGAGAATTTAGTGTGACCTCCTGGATATGATATCAAGACCCAGTTGCAGCCATGGGATTTTACGGCTCTTTGAGCCCATCTTGTGACACAAATTGTGGAAAAGAGAATGGAAAGTTCCAGCCACAACCGATGCTCATGCCCTCAAATGCTGACTTTTCTTTTGAGTCTTGCTGGCAGCGTCAGATGGCATCTCTAATACACTTTTGTTTTAGCATCTAACATTGTCTCCCGACGTTAAAATCCATTTTATGGGCCCAGACGCACCAAATCAACATCAAAGCGATAGTGACAGTGAAGGCTGACTGTTGCGTTGTCACGTGTCGCCTGAAGAGACTACAGCCGACAGCCAGCTACCTGTGTGAGAGGAAATGCCTCTCTGCGTATATTCAGATTGTTGTCATGATAAAGCTGAGTTCACCACTCTCACTGCTTTAGCTGCGTCTTATTGAAAATATGATTTTAAGAAAAATGGCAAAGCCATCAACGAAGAGGAAGAGAGACCATGTTAAATGGTTGAATGAAAGTCAGAGATTGCACTCAGCCAAAAAGGCAGACTAGTACTGATTGTGCAGGATACACAACAAGTAGGGCCACAGGTGGCCCCGACTTTGGACGACAGCCGACTGCAACATGATGTGTCTGGGCCCCAGGACTCCTAGCTTGGCCAAAATGTTTGAAAAAATGATTGCTGACTATGAAGAACATAAGTGTTCTGATTATTCAACTACATACGGTATTCATTATTATTTGCCCTGGCAATTTGAGGTACCTAATTTTCTCCGCCCTATCCGGCACCAGATCAAGTGAAACATTTCTGAAGATCAGGGTTGAATTCTACCATTCTATTTATTGCAG
Source organism: Diplodus sargus (assembly GCA_903131615.1). NCBI lineage: Eukaryota > Metazoa > Chordata > Actinopteri > Spariformes > Sparidae > Diplodus > Diplodus sargus. The sequence continues at coordinate 6,237,649 of CAEMYA010002128.1, read as the reverse complement.
ACACCAAAGCACAGCTTATACTTTCTGCATCTGCGACGTTGCGAGGGTCTGTGTGACATAAATTTAGTTTGCCCGTGTCAAGGCAGGGGCCTGCATATGCGCTGACAAATGTGTGAACGTGTTAGTGTACACTGACACAACATGCACAAATGGAAACCAAGTCTGTTTTGGACTAGACCATGGCATTATGTCTGCAGTGTACCGTGGCACATAATACTGAAGAGGGGTAACTTCGGACTGTATATCGGCTGTTTCAAGAGAAGGCAACAATCAACCATGAAAAAATAGATGAATATTGTAACATTAAAACAAGTTAGTCTCATTGCTGATTTCCAGTATATTTAACTACGAAGTAATGAAGTTAAAGTGAGTAAACTATTTTCTCTCAAAATAACAGTCAAGTTAGTTCAGGGTGGGTTTCCTTCCCCTCTCTATCCCTGGCTGCATGTGATTTGATTTGATTAGGGTATAAGTGGATTACTTGTGCACCCTTTACAAGGCAAAGTCAGTGGAACAATTGGCAGTTATTCCACGTGTCTCCCATTTTCTGTCTTCTTTTTGTTCTGAAGATCGATGATTTCTGTGGGACAATGTTGAGTTGAGAACATTGGGTTATGACTAATTGAGTAGCTCCTCAGGGGTGCGTTTGTGTCCAAGAGGCAGAATAGCCAGAGGCAACACACACAGACACACAATGTTTGAATAACCGATACCCCTCTCCCTCCCTTGTTATATCACTCTGAGCCCTGCTGTATCAATTTTCTTCTCACTTTCTCTTCTTTGCACCACTTTTTTTCATTGGTGTCTCCGTTCTTGTGCCTCTTGTCCTCACTTCTTGTCATCAAATTGTTCCATGATCTCTCTCCATCTTTTCCTCTCGTCTTTCCCCTCGTGTCTCCTGTACATCTGGCTCCCTCTCTCCCCCTCCATCCTTCTCCTGGGACACAAAAGACACCCCCTCCCCTCCTCTGCCCCTGATTCCTTCCTCCTTTTCTCTCTTCCGTCACCCTCCCCCGCCTACTCCTCCCCTCCCTCCTTCCCTCTCCCCTCCCCTCCCCTCCCCTGCTCTACTCCCACTCGTGCTGCTGTGTATTTGTGTGTCAGTTGTAGTAGTAGAGTGAGGAGGAGGAGGCTGGGTTTGTAAGCTTAAGCCGACATTAGCCATCATTACCGAGTTAGCGGGCTAGCACATCTCAGCTGCCAACCCAAAGACGACCAGGATTTTGGCTTTTCCCAATTAAGCTGCCTGTCAGGGGGGAGATTACACTCTCTTCCCTACTCTTCTTTTTGGGACTTTGAATGGAAGGGTTATACCATGGTAAGAAATTCAACATACAGTAGTGTGTAAGTGTGTGTGTCAGTGTGAGTGGCTGAGCGGGTGGGTGTGAAATCATGTTATGTGTGGATTTAAGTTTATGCATGCGTGAAAATTGTGCCGAGTGTGTGTTTGCATGTGCATTCATTCTGTAGCCTCCAAACTCAAAAATAAGTGTCTCTGAGTTTGTGTGTGGGCTACAGATTTATATGCATCTATATCTGAACTTACTGTATGTATCAGGAAGATTTAGTTGGAGAGTAGTTGTTGATATTTTGACTTAAGTGTATATCGAAAAGAATTGATGATAATGATAATTGCAGTTTTAATGATGATAGAAGATGATGGGTAGAAGATGAAGGAAGAGGTGTAAGATGGAGCCCAACTGATATTAACCCATCACAGATCCGTATTGGCGTATATGTTGTCCAATATGTGCCGATATAGAAGCTTCTTATTTTTTACAGGCAGAAAAAGATGCCATAGGATTATGTGTAGTTGTTAATTTCCAGTGAAGTTTACCGTTTCGGTGCACCAATCTCATTTTTGGACGCTATAGTTTAATGTTTAACTGTGAAATACCCACTTTGCCACAGGTTTTCAATAACCCCATTTGAGGAATCGTTGCCAAAAATGTGTTTTCATGTGTCTATGAAAATATATTCTAAAAGAATATCGGCCGATATATCAGTAGCAGAAGTTTTTTACTCCCTAATGTCGTGATCGGTCACAAAAAAAACGGTCGGCTCTACTATCAAAGTATGTTATAAAGGGCTGTTGATAAATGCAGTTTTTCAGCGGTTGCTTGGTTTGTTTGTCAGCAGGATTACAGAAAAATCACTAAACGGATTTCCACCAAACTTGGGTGGAGGATCGGCCCAGAATAGACCCCATTAACTTTTGGTGTAGATCCAAATAAATGGACTGATCTGGGAGTTTTTCCTCTAACATTGTGAAATAATTTTTTTTTCAACATTTTTGTCTATTTCAGGGCTGAATACATGGATCTTGATTAAACAAATGTAGTTGTATTTAGGTGGCTGGTATCTATGAGTAAGAACATTTCGATGTGGATCCTAGATCTGGTGAGCTTAAATTATGGATAAGCCGTTATGGGTGTTTAAGAGGCTAATTCAGGGCTATTGAGGGGGCTGTTGGCAGAGTGCCATCCTAGTTGTAAGTGTGCTGATCTTGATGAGAAGGAGGAAAAAGAGGATGGAAAATCTGAAATACAATACATCAACACATCTGCAACTGCGCAACGAAAATATATATTTGAAGATGTTAACTTGGGCTTTTCTTTAGTATTTTATGACATTCTGTAGATGATAACCCGTTAATTGAGAACGTAAATGACAGATAAATCATCAATGAAAGTCAGCCACTTTCAATCTTATTTCTATTCAGCACCATTCAGTTTTGTTTTGCATCTTCCATCCTCATTATGAAGGATCATGTATGTGTGTGTACTGTATGTGGGAGGCTTGAACGTGAAGGAGGTTAGAGTCTCCTCTGTGTGTGTGTGTGTGTGTGTGTGTGTGTGTGTGTGTGTGTGTGTGTGTGTGCGTGTGTGCGTGTGTGTGTGTGTGTGTGTGTGGGAGGATGGCAGTATGTGTGAGATGATGCGTGTGTCAAATTGGTGGGCTGTGTTTGAACACAAGTGTGCATCCTTATGTGGAGTGTTGCCCACATGGCTTTTTGTGTAGGTGTATGTGTGTATTTTTGTGTACACTTGTGCATGTGTGTGCATGTGTTGTTAACGTAGGCATGAGGTAACAAATCCCCCAGCGGCGTTTTGTTTCTGGGTTATATCATCTATATTTTAGTATGTTTTAATATATTGATTTTGTTTCATAATTGATGAAAATGTGGTAAACATGAGTCACATGCAAACACACACACACACACACACACACAAAAACACACAAACACACACACACACACATGGCACTGCACCTTTACCTTCTGTTGCATTAAAGGGCTTGACCATATGAAGAATTAGTTTTGTGTTGTTAAGTTTAGTTGATTATACATACACCCAGTAGTATGGTCCAGTACGTCTCAAATGTAACCGAGCATAGAGCGGAGCCAGTAGGAATTTGTTCTCACTGGCCAATCAGAATTGATTATTCATTTTTAGCCTTGTTAACTTGTTCCCTCGTGTTTTCTCTCATAAAAAGTCAAAGAAGAATTAAATATTTAATGTCAGATTTTATCTCCTTCTTACTCCAAAAAATCATGTTTTCATAGGGAAGGCAAGTGTAAATGCCTGCTTTGACCCACAACTGTGCCAGTAATTTAATTGTTCATTAATGTCAGATGTATTGTGATTTATTTTAAAACCCGGTATCGTTTAAAAACACATTTCAAGCTCAAGCCATTTCACCGGTTCACTCGTCCTAAATCTGCTGTGATGAATTATACATGGTATCTGGTCTGACTGTGATACATTAACATGCGTGCCGCTCCAGTAAGCCAGTTAGCTTCATCACAGCACCTGAACTATACACACTTGAGTGAATGTGTGTGTCACAGTGTGTGCGCTTTTGCAGATAAACGTGTATGAGCGGTCATGCGTTTGCGTGACCTTATTATGTTGCGCGCGTGTGCGACTTATCTGGAGTGTGCTTCATCTGCGCGTTGGTGTGTGTTGGTGTGTGTAGGCTGAGTAACTGTGGATGTTTATCTGAATGTGAATAATGAGAAAGTGCATCTCGTGTTTCTGTTCGAACACATACAGCTCGCCGTGGCAGTGCTATGTATGTTTTTCCCTCTAAATTGAGTGCTGAAATCGCCAACTTGTCCTCTGTTGAGCACAATTTGTTTCTGCTTTGATGTGAAAACGCATTATGTGTCACTTTCAAAGTCAAACCTGCGCTATAAACCTTTCCCTGCTGAATATGTTTTCAAGGACAAACACATTGCAAGTGTGTGATTGTATGCATTTTGGTAGTGTGGCTGGCAGGTGTGATTGGTGCCTCAGGGGTTGTGTTGTTGCATCGTAAGGCTGCACGCTCCAGTAACACCCCCATTGTCCGGAGACACACACACACACGTGCGTGCGCTTGCTCAGCTTGAAGTTTAACCATTAGACACAGAGCAGCGATGCAGAACAGCTGACTGCTCGCATCAGGTTAATTCATTTGATTCTTACGTGTTTTATTTTTTTATGGGAAGAAGAACATCTGCCTCTGTTCCTCCTCACCCAGTCTGATCTGTGGCTGTTGTCTTGAGCTGCTGCACACAATTTTGTTCAAGTTCTCTAACTTTTACTTCCATCTGCCGAGACAGCAGCTGTTGTTGGTAGTCATCTGCTGCTTAAGTCTTTCTATTTACATGTACATATCATTTTAGAGGAGCAAAATGTCTTAAGTCTGGACATACAAAAACAATGATTTTTAGTCGAAGCTAAACACGAAAAATAAATGATAACAAAAACACGTGATTGTAATGTTAAACACAGTATTTTGCTCTGATTATAACAGTCATTTCATTCTGATGGGAATTTGCTCTTCAACTGAACAGAAAACTTTTTCTTCTCTTGTTGTGAATATCATCACGTCAGATGCAAAACAAAAATGTACTTTAAACTAAGTTTTAGGACGGTTTAGTATTGAATTTGTTTTCATCACTTACCCTTGCAAAGAAAGCTGTCTTACTCTTTGACCTTACTCAAAAACGGTGAATCTGAGACCAGCGGTTTAGACATCATTGCCAGGCAGACTCTGCCTTGATTGTTCTGTCTAATTACTGTTAGCAGAGAAACTGTGGTTAGCGTGCAATTATGCACACACAGCTTGCAGACATGGAGACTGCCCACATTGTGTGTGTGTGTAGATAAATCTCTCTGTAAAGGTGTGTTTTCTGTTTATGTTTTTGGTACCAACGTACGTAGCTTTACTAACGCAGGCTCATGACAGAAGTGTGAAGGCGAGCAGCAACATGTGAACAAAATCAGGTTGTGTTGACTTTAAATCATTTTGTTTCAGCCAACAGAGCTGTAACTGAGAGGGCGAGTGCTTGTGTTTTTGGCATAAGACTGCCTGAACTCTTCTATTTATTTTGCTTTCACTCCTCCACATAGCTTGTATGTTTCACAGTCCCTCACTTGGAAAACAAGTTGGCTTTGAGCGGCCAACTTACCTTCCAGACTGAAGAGCAGTTGTCCGCTTGGCAACATTTACTTGACAACAGTAGATATGAGTCCCTGCTCCACTCCTCTCCCGTGTGTCTGATTCCCGCGGACAGCTTGAGGAGCAGGTGTTTTGGGCCGCCTGCCAGTCTGCATGCAAGTGTGTGCTCATGTGTCCCAGACCCCTCTTTGATATATGTGCAACGGAGGCTGTGAAAAAGACTGGTATGTAATTAGCACCACGCTAGCTCTCCTCTAGAGAGCAAAAAAAAAATCACATAGCAAGCTATTAACACTTTTCAACAAGGCACTGCTAAGAATTTAATCAATAAATTGCACAACATGAATCAGGAAAAGCTCCATATATGAAAGAGCTGAGAGCTCTATGAATAGTGTTTTAACTAATTATTTGTCAAAAGACAGCAATTTGGTTTTTTGCCAGCTCTTGAGGTGCTGTCTAATCTTGTTTCTCAGACATGAAAAGGCCACAGTCTCCTCTGGTTTTTTAGTCTAGACTGCCAAAACGCCAGTGTGGCTGCTGATGCTACACTACATAGCACTTAACTTACACTGAACTCTCACAAAGGAGACAGTGAAAGACAAAATGTCTCTTCAGAGTGAGCATCCGCAGGACGGATGGTGTGTGTGTAGGGTTCAAATCTTTCTGCCGTAAAATGTCTGTATCAACACTTTGAGACTGCAGCAGCAGGATATGGTTTAGTCGTTTATTATAATTGGTGTTTGTGTCTTAATCATCGACTGGATGATCTGTGGCAACATGAGATGAGAGGAAACTGTTGTGCCTGAATATATCATATTTAATCATTGCACCATTTGACATAACGACTCTGGCTTGTCATAAAAACCTTTTCTGCTGCTTTTCTGCTTGTGGTGTATTTAGGTGGATCAATTTAAATGTTAAACATTCACAAAGTATTGCCTAAATGTTAAGAGAGGGAAGTTATGAAGTTTACTATAATGATGTCTAATTTTAACCTTGCTACCACCACCACTACCACACACACGTTCACACACACATGCGCGCGCTAACTGTAGGGTCCTGGTTTAGTATTACAAAGGGTTTTTGTCAATAATACACAGACCATGAGTCACCTTACTGGTATTTCCTCTTGGTTTGTGGGTTTTCTTCTTGCCATTACATCATTTTTGTTGAAGACCCCTGCTGTCACTTTACCCCCTGTGAGTGTGAGTGTGTGTGTGTGCATCTGGGTGTTTAAAGTACTCAGGCACTTGTCCTCCTGACCTTCCTCCAGCACAGAGTCATATCACTGCTCTAACTGGGTGTCAAGTTTTTCAGAAAGCTTCTCCTGGGCTTCCTGTGGGGCTTTGGGAGCTGTAGTATCGATACAGTTTAGTGTACTTAGCCACTCTCAATAATAGAGTAAGACTCACTATTAGCCAGCCTCGACGCAGTGGATTTTATATAGTTTATAGTTGTGGTCAAAAACTAGAAGCATGTCAGCTCTGCAATCTTCAAGAGTACAGCCACATGTCACGTTGCCGTTTACCCACCAAACAAAGACAAAAAGGTTGACTGACGCGACATTACCCAGTCAGCTCTTTTGACCAGTGAAGATATAACATATCTGCGTTGGGTGCTAAATTATGCAACAATGGGATATTGATTCTAAAAAAAAAAAATCAATCAATGTCCTGTTGAAAAGCCGACAGGATATTGACTGCAGCTATTAGGTTTGACAAACATTGTGCAGCAGGCACACCAATTCACACTCATTAACTGAACTGTGAACATCTGCTCAGGGACTTAATGAAGTTGAGTGGCATTTTTTTCATCAGACAAACCCGCTAACTCTGTCTTTTCTATGTTTGTCTTTCAGATATTTCCAGGATTACCTACTACACAGGTGAGTGAGCTGAACCCTCTGCAGCGCTAATGATCATCCAGCTGCTTCACTCTCTCATGCACAGTTTGTAGCAGCTCAGGTCACAATACAGGGGTCTCTAATAAGGAATAGATGAGGAGTATTAGTGCAAACCTCCATTCATGACATTAGGGATTCTTTGATAAACGTCTTATCTCATGAAACACTATCTTTTTATGATTCTGAAGCTTTCAGCCACATTGTCGTGAATATTTGACAACATGAGAATGAGACTTGCATATCAACTATCATTGTCAGGAATGCTCTAAAAGCTTTCCTGCGTAGTGTTCGACCTTGATGCACAGACACCAACTTGCCTCGCCTTTCTGTTTCTCTCCCTATATGTTGCTGCTCTGTTGACTGTCTTCAGCGGCAGTATGTTTTATTAATCCACCGAAAAAACGCACCTCACGTTTTGGATTTTTTTCGCCCCGGATTATGATTTCACAACAGCGGTTTAGCTGCATGTAGACGAAGCTTGTCTGTAATCATGTAGTCTATCCAAACTATTAAAACCCTTGTGGTACTGAAAGACTTTGCAAATAACCAAAAGTGCTAATAAGCTGCGTTGGCTCCAATGAGAAGACAGACTAATTGCACATATTTAGGTGAATCACACTCGTGTTTGCGTGAGACAATTAAACGGGAGAGAAAACATACGGAGTGGGGTTATTTATCTGTGTGTGTGAGCGTGTTGGTGTTATTAGTACGGACGGGGTGAGGGAGAGCGTGAACATTGCTCTAGTTGGAGTGTGTGACTAATTGTAATCTTTACACTGTAGACACCAGAAACACAATGTGTTCCTTGGAGACTAAGCTTAGCATCCAGCAACCTGAGGGTGTTTTTGTTTCCTTTGAGTCACTGAGATAGAATAAGCAGCAGAGCATGTTTATGTATCATGGCATCATGCCCTGAAATAAAGCCTTGCTGGCATATCAACTTGCTAGTGTCCAGCAATTTCCATCAGTCTTTTGACCTGAAACCTGATGCTGCAGTTGGAATACGATTTAGAATGTCGCCACATAAATTAAAAGCGTATCTGCAACTAAACACCAATCACTTTGAACAGCTATTATTTTATGTTCATCGCAATTTCCTAGAGCTTAAAGGGACATCTTCAGATTGCTTCTTTTGTTCAACCAACCGTCATTCATTTACTGTCATAAATGTCAAAGACAAGCAGCAAATCCTTACTTTTAAGAGATGTTAAGGAAGATGTGTTTAACTGAAACTATTAATTGATTACCAAAATCATTGTCAAATTTCTCTAGATTACCTAACTTAGCCCCCCGTGCTGCATGTTTTAGATGTTTCTCTGCCCGGACACACCTGATTCAAATGCATTGGTAGTTATCAGACTTCAGAGTTTGATGACGAGCGGATACTTTAAATCAGTGGTGTTGGAGCAGGGAAACTAATCTAAAACATGCAGGACAGGACCAGGACTGATAAACAAAGACCTAATCGATTAATCCGATTATCATTGTAGCTCGAGTGAATGGGCTGTGACTACAAATGTCAGTGGGATTCAGCTATACCCATGACACGGGGATGAAAAGAAGGATGTAGATTATACACAGGAAAAGGTCTGTTTGCCTTTTATGAAGTAAAACATGTTTGTAATTCAAATAGTCATTGAATTTAAACCTGATGTGAACACACTGATTGTTCACTGATTAAACACAAGCAAGGATACATCAAAGTATCCTGTACAGTTCTGAGCTTTACATGCATCGTTGAATTTTGCATTTAGCAGATAGTGGATGGTGTTTACCCCCCCTGCTAAAGTAATCATGTTCATAAACACACACACACACACACGCGCGCACACACGCAAACACACAAACACACAAACAGCGAGAGAGAAGGAGAGACTCTGGCACAGTCCCAAAAGAGCGCTTCCCATTCATGGCAACATCCGGCCCTCTGACAAAAGGCTTTCAATAGTACACACACACACACACACACACACACACACACACACACACACACACACACACACACACACACACACACACACACATACACTCCTAAAACCCCCTGCTCCCACCAGATTTCATAACAATGGCCTATGCCTGAATTAGAGCACAAATTATAGGAAACCCACATGTAAACACACACACACACACACACACAGACGCACATATGTGGTACCATTAAGATTTCAAGTATCTGCGACTTTACGGTGCATTTGTGTTTGTGTTCAGTGGTCTGTTCAGTTCTTCAGTTCGAGGTTGTGTTCAGCCGTATAAATGTCCATTTGATTAATGGAGGCTGGCATCTGGTCGGCAGTGACACTCGCAGAGATAGGTGCCACTCGCCTGCAGGATACCGTAAGGCAGGTTACCTTGGAGATGAGCCTCCACAGGGCAGAACCCTTGCTGCACTCAGCACTCTGAAAGATCGAGAGTGTTTGACCCTCAAAGTACGGGCTGAGTGACTTTGAATGTTCATGATGAAGTGTGATTGATTGAGACCTTGAGGTTTGGAAGTGGATTGGTTGGCACGCTACAAACAGCTGCTAGTTAACATGCTGGGCACGGCCTGGGCAATGACTGCGTGGGCAAAAATGCTCTTCTCATTGTGTTCGGGTTGGGGAGATTGTTTAAATTTGATTTGTTTTGTTTATTTTTGATGTTTGGTTAGAAACATGTGCTTGTTCTACTAGCTTCCCTGTCTGGGCTGGCTGAGTCGGCCATTTTTGGGCAGCCAAAAAACATTCAGGGGATGGTGGCATTTAATCTTGTTAAAATAGTGGACAGTATAGAAATATTTAGTTTTAAATTGGCTTTCGGAGGAGTGCATGTACTAGGGGTGGCACTAATAACTAATTTCATTATCGATTAAGCTGATCTGAATGTAATCTCCCCCTGCAGCTGTTCAGTTTCGGGATCCTACTTGTTCAGAATTGTCTG
>CAEMYA010002128.1:6202382-6222382 GCA_903131615.1 Diplodus sargus | reverse complement strand
CGTCTCAGCAACAGCCTATCGAGAGACCAGGTGCACTGGCTCCATCCAGATATGGGCGTTTCCCACGTCAGAGAGAAATATGAACAGGCACGACCGAACGAGGAGTGGAGGTGAGAGGAGCAGAGTTTGTGTATATATATATATTGTGTGTGTATATGTGTATATATATCTTTCACTTGTTGAAGTTGCTTTTTTTCAAGTGAAATGTCCAATACAGAGCTGCTGTTTTTCAGTGATTTGATTGGCTACGGTGGACAGGAAGCAGCGTGGGAAGTGCTGTGACCATAAAGGCATTAGTGTGGCCATTGGGCAAACTACAGCAGTCCACAAAGTTGTAAACTATAAAGCTTTGTGTCAGCCAAGCATTCCCTCCTCTGCTTGTATTATTTTGTCATGTAGTTGTACAAATGAGGATTTAAACAATGGATACTTCCTGAACAAGAGAGCAGTCTCCTCCTTTTCTCTCAAACTGGTGGACATTGGAAAGCCTGGTGTGTCAAAGTTGAATCAGACTGAAACACGCCTCATCCTCTTCCTCATACAAATGATTTGAGAGTGAAAACTTGTTTGACTCAAGGTGTAAAAATGCAGAAGCAGAGTAGTAGAGATACTAAGTCACACTTTTAAACTAACTATTCTGTGGAAGGTGTGTGCAGATCCTTCACTTTCCACTTTAAAACCAGTTTCCTGACATTAAAAGTGACTTATTTGGCCATTTAAATCAGTTGATGTCACTGTCTCCTCAAACAGCTAGCTTCAGCAGTCTGCAGTATCGTACGCCAAAAGTAGCAGGAGTGATTTATTGCCACGAACGCCACGAAAAACTGCGACCCGTCTGCTGTGTGGCGATGTGAGGCCGCGTGTGTGTGCCACTGTGTGGTTGTGTTGGTCTGGCAGTTTGGATGTTAATGCTGTGGTGTATATTACGTTTACTGTGGCAGTCTGAATAATGCTATTGTGAGTTGGAGACCTTTTTGCACTGAGGACATAAAGAGAGAGAGAACCAGATGTCTGCTTTGTCTGGCTAAGTCAACAACTCTCTCGGTCTGTCTCTCCTCCACTCGTCTTGCAATCGGTCTCGCTCTTGCATATCAATTATTTCCCCGCATCCTTCTGTTGCTTTCTCGAGCCGTCTTCACATCACCAAGCTCCATTTATTCATATCCTTTCCTTTCTTCTCCTCCTTGATTTTTGCTGCATAGATGATAACTCAAACATATCACTTTATTCCTGTGTTTCTTTCCAGTGTATATAAAAGCTGTAAGCTGTTGTACAGTATGAAGGTTGGGACTTGTTTTTGCGATGATTGTACTGTTGCATAACACGCTCACTCTCTTACTGCTTTGTCTCTTGTCCTCTGTAGGTATGAGTTAAGGATCCGGTATCTTCCAAAGGGCTTCGTGCAGCAGTTTACAGAAGACAAACCTACACTCAACTACTTCTACCACCAGGTACACGCATGAATCATGCACAAATACTCAAGAGGGACACAGACTCAAAAACATATTTTGTATTCTGCCAGCAGCATGCCAGCACCAAGGCATATGGCAAATGTGCGTGTGTGTTTTGATAATGTAGGTCAGAAGTGCTGTGTGTGTACCCGTGTGTGAAATAGATGGCATGCCATTTTTAATTTGCAGAGATGAATGTTTTCATAAGCATATTTTGATGAGGCGGCTGTTGGCTCAGGATGTAGAGCGGGTCGTCCTTTGATCACAGGTCTAGTGGTTTGATTCCCACCTCCTGTCTACATGTTGAAGTGTCTGAGAGCAAGGCAACAAACACCAAGTTGCTCCTAATGGGCAGGCCAGTAGCTGCCATCAGTGAATGAGTGTGTGGGTGAATCCAGTGGTAACTTTTGGTGCCTTTTGGATTATGCCATTTACCATTTTTGTGCTGTGTACTTGTGTCCTCCAGGTGAAGAATGACTACATGACAGAGACCGGCGATCAGGTGGAACAAGACATAGCTCTCAAACTGGGGTGTCTAGAAATCAGGTAGGAAGCTTTCACACTGCAGTGGCTTTCTTTCAGGACTTTGTCAACATTGAAAATCATAGAATTCTTTGTTTGATGACGATATTCTTTTTTACATCAAAAGGTCTGTCCCCGCTTTGAGATTAAAGTTTTGCTTCCTTTCAAACAATCACAAACTGATATTCCATCTACAGTGATAACAGTGACTGCTCTTATTTTTTTTCATCAACAGTTTAGCTGTTTTTGTGTGAGACCCTTTAAGTTTGCCCTTCAGTTACGCTGGTCACTTATGGATATGGTTTTGTGTATTGAAATTTTCCGTGCATACATGGATCAGTAGTTCAGACCTCGTCAGGTTTTTTTCCACTTTGTTCAAAATGGTAGTAGACGAAGTTGCGCCAGAAATCCCTGCATCGCTAACATTAAGGGTGTTCTCACAGCTACATTTTTAAGTGTGGTTAATTTTCCTCTTTGGAGCGATTCGTTTGGGGAGGTGGGAACACAGTAATCGCACCCTTGTGCTGACCTAATCAACCGTACCGAGACCCTTGACAGGAGGTGGTCTCAGCCCAAGTTGACAAGTTCTGATTTGGACCAGAGAAAAATATCTAGAAGTGTAGTATTGCCAGGTTAAAACCTGAACTGTGTTTGGTACATGTTAACCAAGTAGTCCCTTTAATGTGCGCGTGTCTGCAGTGAATGAATCTGACCTTGTTCTCTCTCTGGTTTCAATTCTAGGAGGTTCTTCAAAGAGATGAGAGGAAACGCCCTGGACAAGAAATCCAACTATGAACTACTGGAGTAAGTATTTTTCTCATGAATTTTCTTTTACTTTCAGTCCAGCTCACAACATTTCTGGTACTTCACGTCCTTCCTCTGCCTGGAAATATGTTTTTATAACCGAGAAGCAACAACAGAAAACAAAACAATCAAATATCTCAGTTTTTGGAGCTCCTATTGGAGTTCCCCAAATCTGATTAGGTGGAAAACGGTTGAAAGAATTTTGGTTGGAGTTTGGGAGCAAACGTCTGGGATCATTTAAAAATCGATACTGTTGTTTAATTTTTTTGCAGTCTGTGTTTAGTCGGTCTCCAGATCACCTGCTCTATGTTTAATGCTCATTCGTCTTTGTAGGTTTATGTGGGATCAGCTGATCTGTCTGCGTATATGCACGTCGATGGATAACATTAACAAACACTGGCCGTAACGAGGCTTGGCTCTAATGCTGTCTGATTCTAATGAGCCGCCCTCTTCCACTGAAGTCTTTCTTTCTGTCCGTCTGCCTAACGAGCTCTCCAATTAACCGAGAAGAAAGCCCTCTGTCTCTCCACCGATGTCTCTTTGTCTCTCCTCTTTATCCTCTCCGTCCCTTTCCGTCTGTCTGTCCGTCTCTCTTCTCTTTGCTCTCAAACTCCATTTTCGTCAGAGTTCTTCCTTTCTTTCTTCATCCATCTCTCCCTCGCTGCCTCTCTGTTGGCTGGAAGAAAAAGACGTTGTGTCATGCATATTTCTAAACCAATGGGAGAGGGAAAGGGAAGGTGCTGTCGGGGCTCTGATGCATCGAGCTGACAGTTGGTTATCGAGGCTCCTGTTGAGCGTCTGGTGGATCACCGCCCATTCATACTGTTGTCTGGCCATCAACCATTTTGACTTGCTGGTCGAGAAACCGGTTTGTTAAGCTTAAAAAAAAACCCTGTTATTTCACCCAACGTTGTCTCTATTTTGCCTCAAATTTGTGCCCAATTACAGTGGTTTTTTTTTACTGGAAACTTCTTTTTTTTTACAATCTGTTGTTGGGTTTAGGAGGACAAACCATTGCCTGCTTAGTTCCTCTTATTAACTGAACATATGTGCGTGTTGGAGATCAGCTGGCTGCAGTTGGCTGTGGTCCTGGTGGTTTGTGAGCTACTGCAGAGCGTGTAATCAGCGGGCCGTTGTTGCTCTGTGCTCGTTCTTTGAGATCGGCCTGGTGTGTCATCTTTCATCCTTTTATTTGCCAAATCCGTTTGTGCTTCTGTGATGAATATAGCGTTGATTTCGAGTGAGAGGGGACAGTTTTATGGCTGACATGATCATGGAAAGCGCCCAGCGAAATTATAAAGGACAGTGTTTTTATTTGTGTCATGTCGGACATTACAATCCCAAACTTTTTGAACACAAAACACTCTAATGATTATATAATAATAATAATGACAATAATATAGTAATGATTAGAGACTGTTACTTGACCTATGTTGGAGAGTTAGGATGATGTAAGCCTTCACTTACACCCCCTCCTCTCGTTCTCTCCTTCTCCCCCTGTACTTTTTCTCCAGAGGAGTTTGAGTCATTAGCTAGCTTCCTGTTTTAGCCCTGCACATCTTTCTTTGTCTCTGTGGTCTCCGTCTTTGTACTCCTCCTCTGCCTCTCTCTATCACTCTCTCTGTTTTCCTTCAGTCTCGTCTCTTAGGAAAAGATGAGTAGTGCTCTCTAGTCAGCACTTAGTCATGGCTTTCTGTTTCTGTTTTCAGTTTTCTTGCCCGTCTGCCTAAATGTGTCTGTCTGTAGCTGTTGTTGGTAATTTCTCTGAGGACGAAGGAAAAAACAGTCTGCTGACATCAGATAAAGTTGAAAGTGCTTGTCAATTAGCATTCCTCTGTGTAATTAGTGCATAATAAACATGCTTCTATATCTCTCTGTCTCTCTTTCCAGGAAAGATGTTGGCTTAAGGCGTTTTTTCCCAAAAGACCTGTTGGATTCAGTCAAGGTGAGATTGATGAATTTTGAGATCAAAACAGAGGGGGAGTTTAAAGAGTTTAATGTGCCAGGTTCTGCTGAATTTACTTTCAAAAAGAGGATTCGTGATACAAAGTTAGCTATCACAGCGCCCCAGCTGCTCATCTTGAGTTGCTCGGTTACCAAAAGTAACCAAACCTTGTGTTTTTGTGGGCAGATTCAAAGCGTAAGTTAAGTCTCCTCTTAGCCAGTGTTTTGAAGGTGTCAGCTGATGTGTTTGTCGGGCTCGGTCTAGTCTGGCTGACAGAGTGTGAAACAGTCCAGCACTCAGCAAGAATGAGACTAAACCTTGGCCGACTAACCAGTGAAGTTTAGCTGAATGGAGATGAGTAACAGAAGGAAGAGGAGAAGTGGTTACTTTTGCCAGATGACGAATGTAGAAACCTTATGCTAGCTGGAGTACGCTGAAAGAAACCGGGCTACTGATTCATGTAAACCATCTCCAGGTTTCTGAACGTTCTCTGGCATGTGTGTAAAACAAATCATCTGACGATCAATCATGTAATATGTTTTCACACTCAAATTAAGGGAGTCTGAGTTGCATTTCCATTTCCTGTGGTGAGATAAAGAGAATGTATCCAGAGAAGTGTTCAGACAGCCAGGAAACAAACTGGTCTTCCTCAACTATTGACGTTACTGACTCTGTTTAGAAATGAGTGGCTGAGATGTTATGGAATAAAGACACTCCTGCAGGCAGATGATCAGATGATCTGGATGATGCTATGAGCATGTATAAAATCATATAATCAGGTTACATATGTTCCATGTAAATGCATTATGTCATTTAAGACCAAAACCAGAAGACTTATATACATGTCCATGGTTAGTATGTCAATCTTGATTGTAAAGTTTGGCTAACCTTAAACAGACCTTGACAGTTTAGATGTTATATGGAGCCGTTTTATGTTTTTTTTGGTTATTCATTTACATTTTAAAACAAGTTCCCGTCTACTTTAGTTGTTTTGGAGAATGCTGCAACGCTGTTTTGCTCTGAAGCTCCAGAAAGGCTTAGTTGACAGCAAAAATTCACCTGACATTTTCGGGTGAACAAATCCTTTACGTAAGGTTGCTACTGAAGTTTGTTTCATATTGATGGTTGGCAAATCTCAAGCACCTTCCATTAAACACTTGAAAAACCTTATTTAGGAAATTAACTTAAACTGAAGCGTTTGTGTTAGAAAAGAAAAAACCTTCAATTAGTTGTTCGGCAGATTTTTGCTGTGCGGGCTGTGCTTGCATAATGAGCAGTGTCTGTGTCAGTGATAAATTTACGGCACGCGTTTTTGAGGAGGGTCTTGGTGCATGTGTGTGTGTGTGTGTGAGTGTGAGTGTGTCTGCATTAAAAAGGCTCAATGACCCGAAAGGTCTTCATGTCAGCAGGCGGGCAGACAGATGCTCTGCAGAGTGGCAGAAACTGAGTGTGTGTGCATGTGTGTGTGTGACCCTCAGGTCATGTTTAAACCCACTTTCTCTTTCCAACAATGGGGACGTAGGGGGGAGGCGTCAACGCGCGTCTCCTTTGGGGTCCCCCATCGTCTGTCAAGCCCTGCTGACTCCCCTCTCATCAGCTACCAACTTTGCCTCCTCTTCTCTTTCTCTCATATCCTGCGTCAGCCGACATGGCGACACACACTCCCACTTTTGGCCTGTTTTATACTAAGATGAAGATGCACACAGTGACACACGTGCAATCAAACATTTAGAAATTGGCACACCTGACTTGATTGTAGATGTCTGCACAGATGGTGCAGTTTAGGAAGACCAATATGTCTAAGAGACTGTAAGAACAAAAAGACAATGAATAGGTAATAGTAATCAAGTAATCAAGTATTTTGACAACAGATGAATTAATTCAAGTCATTTTTCAAGCAAAAACACTGCACAATTTCTGGTTCCAGGTTCTCATTTGTAAGAATGCGCTAATAGATTGAGTATCTCTGAGTTTTTGGAGGAGGAACTCGTGATGCAAACTCAGTTTTCTACCATTTTTAAAGACCAAACCATTACTCTGTTACTCAAGAAATACATGGAAAATTAAGTCAATCATGACCTGCAACATAAATGAGTTGGTTGTGCCTGTCTCTGAATATTGTTGTATAATTATATAATGTATAAGCAGTTAGGGTTAAACAAGTGATGATATGTCTGACACATCTGCTCTGCATGGATGTGTGTTAGAGAAGAGGGGGCACAGCTGTCATTTCTGTAGTTCACCCTGGTGACAGAGAATGGTAGTCATTTAATGGGATTATTCCCCCTCAATGGACTCTACTCCACACACACGCACGCATGCACACACACACACACACACACACACACACACACACACACACACACACACACACACACACACACACACACACACACACACACACACACACACACACACACACACACCAGAGCAGATGGCTGTGGTTGTAAACAGTGACTGATGAGAAAGCGTTATAAAGAGCAGGGTCTGTTCATTCATATTGACAGGCTGGGCAGCAGGTTTACTAGAACTGACCTTTGGTGGCTTTGGAGATCATAGTTTGAACAAACGTCCCAGCTTGAGCCGAGAAGTCACCAACTGACCGAAGTACCCTCAACTCTATGAAAGAGGGATTAGCTAGAAACGATTTGGGGATACTGCAGTGAGATTTATTTTCAAATTGTGCTATGTATTTCAGTGTATCTTGCTTGTATACAATACTGATCTCTTATAAGACACCGCAGAGCATCTTTGGATTAATGACTTGATGAGGGAAAAAAAATATGTTAAATCATTCATTAATAGGAGGTTAGTGGTATAGTAATACTTTATAAGCTGAAGTAACTGGGCCACAGTACATATATCCTAGTGGAACTGAATTTGATAACAATATGAGTCAAACTGTATTACTTTCAAACAAAATGAGATGTATCACTTAACCTCAAAAGGGTAATTATTTCTGCCCTTATGAATAACATGTGAGGTTGAAACCCGACTAAAAAAAACTTCTTAAACTCTTCTCCTTGTTCTGCTTGAAGAGCTTTCTCTTTTCTGAGAAAGAACATGTAATGATTTGAACCAAAAAAAACACAGTTTTACCTGGTCGGTCCACAATGAAACAACAAAGTCTCTGATTATTCTGCAGCGAAGGCATCAAACAACACGGCGAGACAAAAGTAACAACAAAACTCCAGATTGCAAAGGAACACAGAGACTTGGGGCATGCCGCCGTTGCTGTGTCCTTTTTATAAATGCACTAACACACTTTGCAAATATTAAAAACTATACAGAGTATTTGCTGTCTGCCTCTGGTCAGCCCTGTTGCTACAGCAATGGTCAGTATGTTGATGGGGAGGGTGATAGCCACTCACAGTATTTCCTCTCAGGAAGGGTGGACACTTTGGACTGACAATATCCCTCTATCTGTCTGTCTGTGTGTGTGCGTGTGTGTGTGTGTGCGTGTCATGGAATTCTAGGAACTGATCCTATCAAGAGCCCGAAGAACACACTTATGCGCATAGATATATTCTGCAGTAAATACACGCTGGTTATGACATCTGTTGAATTCACACACACACACACACACACACACACACACACACACACACACACACACACACACACACACACACACACACACACACACACACACACACACACACACACACACACAGCTGGGCCCACAGGAACATTGTAGATGTCTGTGTTTCTTAATTCCTTGAGGGCTTAAAGAATAGACAGCTGGCGACATAAATGCTGGAATGAAGAATAGATATTAATGCTTTTTTTCACAAAAGAAAGATAGATGAAAGATTAAAAAAATGGAAATAGAAAGTTAATAATGATTATATGAATGATTCTGCCCTCAAAAATGCACACTGCACTCTGATAATATGATGTTTGAGCCTCAATAGACTCACCTGAGACCAGTCAGGTGGCTGACAACTAAAGCCAATACATCAATACAACTGATTGCTTCTCCCCCAGACCTTAGCGGCTGAACTGTTCATTTATTTCCACGCTGAATGACCTTAATGTGATGAACCAATCTACTGTAAATCCAGCTTTTTTAAGCCCGGTCTGTAGTGCACTAAATCTCCTCTAATCTTGATCTTAATCTATATGTGGAGAGCTATTTATAGCTTGGGATGGCCTACACTATACTGTACATGTGCTTATGTGAATTTGTTTGGATAATACTTCCGTCCATATACATTTAGATAGTGTCGTGTGAGCGAGGAAAGGGGCTAAAAAGGTCATTTTGAATTCCTCGTCTCATGCGTCGAGATGTTATAAGATATACATCGGATGAAGAGGATTATGTGCGACATTGTATGAGAGCGTGTTGTACAGCTTTATGTCTGGAGTGATGGAGTATAGAGAGGATTGTAAATGACAGAAAAATGTTACTTGATGAATGCTCCCCATCTGTCGACTCTCTGGTGACATAGCAGACCAAACAGAAATCGAGTCGCACAGGGGAAAAAACAGCTGGCACACTTAAAATTCTGTGATCCAAGTTACACTGAGGATGAATGAGAAGCAGACTGTGATGTTTAATTGAGTGGTAACTAACGGCATCAATGGGTCTTTGTTAAAATATTGATCCGAATTAGGAGTGCCCCTGGAATGAAGTGCTGAGGTCAATTTGATCGGAACCAGAGTGGCCTATTAGTCAATCAATGTCTCTGTCACACACACACACACACGCACGCCCCTTCACGCCTCCTCCACCTTCTCTCTAGCAGTTACATAATATTTGAAATGAAGTCGGATTTGAATTCTAACTCCCTCCTTCTTCCCCTCCTATCTCCAGGCGAAAACTCTTCGTAAGTTGATTCAGCAGACGTTCAAGCAGGTCGCCAATCTCAACGACGAGCAGTGCATCCTGAAGTTCTTGGAGATACTCGCGCCAATCTACCGCTACGACAAGGAGTGCTTCAAATGTGCCCTCGGGGTACGTTTCTTGCCTCCACTCCACTGTGTCCTAGTGCGCTCTTAAAGCTTGCGTTTGTTGTGTTGTGTTGACCCCTTTTGGCCACACCGGGTCCTGCATGTATGCTCCGACTCGCTTCCTCTTTTTAAAATGTGTCTCTACTCTTCTCTCTAACAGTCCAGCTGGGTGATCCAGGTCGAGTTAGCTATCGGGCCAGAGGAAGGGATCAGCTACCTCACTGACAAGGGATCCACGGTGAGCTTCTGCCAACACCATTACTTATAGTGATGCCACGTTTACAAGAC
This sequence comes from Diplodus sargus, assembly GCA_903131615.1. Taxonomy (NCBI): domain Eukaryota; kingdom Metazoa; phylum Chordata; class Actinopteri; order Spariformes; family Sparidae; genus Diplodus; species Diplodus sargus. The sequence continues at coordinate 6,212,419 of CAEMYA010002128.1, read as the reverse complement.
TTTATCAATGGCCTCTGCTTGTATTGTTCTGTTCCCAAGAAAATCGTATTCCTATTCTTTCTTTGTTTCTCTTTCTGTCTCCAGCCAACCCATCTAGCTAACTTTAACCAAGTTCAGTCCATCCAGTACTCGGCTATGGAGGAGAAGGACAGGAAAGGGATGCTACAGCTTAACGTAGCCGGAGCTCCTGAGGTACTACGACCCTGTTTGTCTCTTTGTCTAGATGTAGTGATTTTCTCAGCAGGTACATTTTGTTTTTTTTAAGCATACTATAGATACGTGATTTCCATTTATATGTAGCTCCATTACTTGTATGGTATTATGGTAAAAACACATAAAGCTACCTTTATGTTATGCACACTTTTCCTTAACCTGTCTCAGATTCAGGCAGCAATTTATACCTTTCCCAAGATTAATTTCAACAGGAGAAAGAGAGCCTTGTGTGATTTCTATGTGCAGAAACACCTTTAGTTAAGTTGTGTTTTCCACTCTAAAGCATCTGACTGTATGGAGAGAACAATATTATGGAAGTGGGCAATAGCTTAATATAGAAATGTGTGTTCAATTCTGTGAAAATTGAAGCTGTCTGCATTGGACTACCAAAACTACTATAATGTCAAATATTTTGTCAAACTGAAGAAACTGATATTCCATCGAATTTTGTCACTCTCTGAAGGCAGTTTGATTGGTATTTATTTAGTCATGAACAGTCACTAACAGATACCTAGAGTTATCAGAAAACTGCCTATCGTGGTGGATTGTGTGTGTGTATGTGTATGTGTATGTGTATGTGTGTGTGTGTGTGTGTGTGTGTGTGACTGACTGAGACGGATACAGAGATTATCTAATGGTTTTCCATGTATAGATTTCACATAATGGTTCTACTCACAGCGGAAAGGGTTTCGTAACACCCACTGCTGTATGAGTGGAGCCTTTCTGTTTTATAGGCTTTTATAGTATTGGATTTACTCACACACACACAGCACACGCACATGTGCACACAATACTGTGAGACAGAGGAGTTTTCCCCTGACATGAGGAGCAGCTGGAAACCCCCTCTGTGCTGTAACGTGTGTGTGTGTGTGTGTCTTTAGAGATAATGGTTCTTTGTAACAGGCCTGCAACTTTGTGTTTCTGATCGTGTGTGTGTGTGTGTGTGTGTGCGCAGCCTCTCACAGTTACAACAGCATCGCTGACCATGGCGGAGAACTTGGCTGACTTGATTGACGGTTACTGTCGGCTCATCTCCATGGAAACTCATTCCTTTATCGTCAGAGTTCAGAAAGGTATGAAACCATAAATCCCACCGTTTCTGTGCAGCCTCCTTAAAATTTCACAAATGAGTGGGTACACATTTTGTGCTCAAACATATACTATCAAAATAAAACTTGAAAGATTGCGAGGAAAAATTGGAGAAAAGTAGTCTTATACACGTTTTGTGTTTCACATAACTCATTCTGATGATGTGTGTTTTTGTCCTCTAGAGGGAGAGAGAGCACTGCCTTCCATCCCAAAGTAAGTACCTGTTTCATTCTTCGTATTTGTTACAGTAGAATTAACACTTCTGAAGTTTATGAAGTGTTCGTCAGTATATCTGGAATCCGTCTCCCACATGTGACAGTTAAAGGTTGCCATGCTGCCAGACTAATAATTCTGCTCATATGATCATATGTGCTTCTCCTCAGCACCTTGAAGTGCTTTACTCCCATGTTCTCCTGATAATAAACTTTAATGGCAGCATCGATTTTTACGATGGTGAGACATAATCAGCTTTTAGAGAATTTCTTGTTTGTATAAATTACCTATCACTGCTCAGTGACCTTTATTTCCTGTTTCACAGAGTAAGGCGTTTTGACATTTCTATTAGAAAACTTTGATATTGATTTTGTGGTCAGTTTGTGCTGATTGTGTTGTTAAAATGTATGTTGCATATTTTGTAACGCTTATCTTGGGAGCTTGTTGGAAATTAATGGAGCGCATAAACAAGTGACTGGCAGAAAAGTGATTTTGTTAATTGATTGTTATTATTAGTTTTCACATTAACTGTTCCCTGCCTCTCTGATGGGCTGCTTTTCTCTGTTTCAAATCACCATAAATTGAACATCTTTTAAATTAAGGCATCATTTAAATGATTTTGCCTGATTTTTTTTACATTTTAAAAACTAAACAGTTAAATGGCTTATTGTAATAATACCAACAGTATAGGCTATAATAATTTTAATCATCACTTGTAGTCCAGTTGTCTTGGTAGTTCAATGTGTCCATAGATAAACTGCCTCAAAATGGTTTTCAGCTATTTACCCATAATTCAACCTGCATCTTTTTCTAGAAAACCTAAACTAGATCAAACAAATACAAATCATTTTCTCCCAAATCTGTCCTCTAAAGGGTTCTCTGCAGGGCCTTTTATTTTATTTTTGCAACGTGGAGTTCATTGCGTTTGTTTATCTGAGACCGTAGAAGCCTGGAGCAGCTGATCAAAATTCAGACACCACCATTTTGCTTACTTTTGGTCATTTCAACTCAAATCTCTCCCTCTTTTTTCTCCTCCCTCCCTCTGTCCCTGGTCAAATAAGGAGATAAGTTTGGGAGCCAAATATTTTCCACTTAGGGTTTTTAAACACTCGGGTAGTCCCCTCCTCTTTCTCTCGGTCTCTCACTCTAAAAGTTTCTCATTGCCCTCTGTCTCTCTCTCTCTCTTTTCCTCTGCCGGTTGTGGTCTCTGTGATGTATACATCGTAGTAGAGCTCAGATGACACAGACAGAGCAACCACAGCAAACGCAGCGAGGGTTAGTTTACAGACGCTGTTACGACAGGCTACTCTGTCAATGAGACCTGACTTTAAAAATCACTCTTGTGCGTGTTCAAAAGGTTTAGATTGAACCCAGGTATGTTTGTTTTTGTCATATCTGAGTGTTAACCACTTTGTTGTGTAATTGCTGCTAATTTGTTGTCTTCTTCTTTTCTCTAGAGTGTCTAATAATGAGAAAAAGCTAGAAGCAGTAAGGAGTGGAGTAAGAGCCATCTCTGTCTCCGGTAAGATAGAAATCATGCGCTCACTCACAAATCGACTGGTTTCTGAGTGATGTCTCCCTTTGCTCCAACTGCTGTCTTTCTGTCTGTCTTTCCATTCCCTCCAACATCTGTTTTTTTCTTTCTCATTGTTTTCCTCTCTGTCGGGACTACCGCTCCCTCTCTCTCTCTCTCTCTCTCTCATCCCATTCCATCCTCTGTTCCGGCTTTCATACGTTCACTTCCTCCACTCCCTCACATCTCCCCCTCTGTACTCACATCCATTCACTCTGGGTTTTGTTTTTTGTTTTTCCTCTCACACTCTCTGGTCCTCTATCCTGCCCGATTGGCTGCAGACCTAGTGACATCGACGCCTCCTAAGCCAACCAAGGCACGGCGTTTCCTCCTCCCCTTTGTCTTCTGTTCAGATTCGCCGCCCAATGGTATCCTCGGCTCTCGTTGGACAGTTAGTGGAGGAGCGTTTCCACAAAATTGTGATGTGGCGGAAAAACAAAATATTTGATTTGATGATCACAGAGGGTGCGCAAAAATGGCTCAGTAACTTACTGATGAAATCTGAAATAATATTGCACAATGTTTAAAGTATTATTTCAGGCTGTTACTAGTGAATGATAGCTGTAATTTGCTCCATAAAAGGTTTAAATTTAAAGTAATGTCAGCTGTGTTTGGATTGTTCCCCTCTTTCTTTTTTAGCAGTAATTGAAATAGTTTAATGGATTAATCACTTTTATCTGCTGCATCACAATTTGTCTAATTTTAAGGGGACCTCTTCTACTATACGGTCTTTGCCTGGTTGCTTTGACTAATTCAGTCTTACACACACACACACACACACACACAGACGCACACACTTCAACCACAGTAACTGCTTGTGCATGGCTGCTCATAACCAAAGCCAGTGCTCTTTAAATAAGACTGGGAACCAAATGGAAAAGACTCTTATTTGTGCTGTACATTCTGACTGCGAGATATCTCCATAAAACCTGAGGCTTCTGTGTGTTTATAGTTTGTTCTTTTCAGTTTCTAGTTATGCGAGTACACGCTGACAAAAGCCACTGAAGATGGACATTTCCTCTAAATCTAACTTTCATTTAACTAAACTTGACTGGGAGGAGTCGGTGCTAAGAAAGTGAAAAGAGTGAAACAGTTCTCTTGAGTCTCAGTTAAATGCATGCTTTACTGTTGAGGTCACCGTGGTTATTTTTAATCATTATTTTCAGTTTTTTTATGGTAGTTAATTCAAAGGCACAGAGTTTGATTAGTAGCAGGGCGGCCAAGTGGTTAGAAAGATCGTTTTTTTTCAATTTTCTTAAGGTCTGAGATCAGCCACCAACTATCTGCCCTGTTAAAGAAGAAGAGTACCAGATCGTGGCTTTCGTCCTGTAGCTTGGAAAAATCAGCTCTTTTACTGATCTGACTCATGTTATTGAAAATGTTCTTAATTCAGTGTACAAATGTGTCCTGGTGGAGGTGATCGTTCAGAACCTGTCTCTGCCTCCTCATCAATGGATTTGGCAGCTCTCCTCAGTAGCTCATAGGACTGCTTAAGAGGACATCAATGATCTGGGCAGCAGCTGGTTTGTTAGAACTTTTAACAAATGATTCAAACATTTTCTGCCGGAGGCTCAAAAAAGTGACACGCAAGCAGAGTCGACATTTTACTGCGAACTACTGGATGACAGTTGAGCCCGTAATCGATTTACTTATAAAGCCTTTTTGAAAAACAAAGATGACGAAGTGCTTATGGATGAAAATGAGAAATTGAAAATTGGCAACAGACACACATTAAAAGAAAAGCAAAAGCATTGTTAAAAATGTGAATGGAAGAGAAAGAAGCCCTACGTGTATCACTGCCCTTCATATTATTTGGAAGGAGAGGAATTTTGAAAAATATAGTCGTAGCCCACTGTGTGTCTGATTATGACAGTATGAAATGACATCCAGGACGGAGATGAGCTTAACTCAGTAGAGGTGCTGGTTGGCAGATTTTGTTCCCGTGGACAAAGCTAAGCTAACAGACTGTGTGTTGTTTTTTTTTACCATTTCAAGTCTTGTGCTGAGCTAAACTAACTGGCTGCATGCTGTATAGTTACTCTACAGCATGAAAGTGAGAAGTGACCTTCTCATCTTAGTCTTGGTAAGAAAGGAATGGAGTGGGGAGGTTTTTTCCTACGTCTTTGGGTTAAGATTCTTCAGAGACCTTCACAGTGATCCAGTCTAAACTGATGTATAGTTCAACTGACCCACATAATGAAATGGGCCTTTTTTTTCTAGATTTGGGTGAAACTTTCATCAAGCAACGAGTGTTCACCCTGCTCACTGTTTACATTACACCCACATGTTAAACTCCTCAGCCTGCTTACCATACATTAACTGTCCAACTGAACGTTTTTACAGCTTGACACAGACATCACACTTCATTGAAACCATGCTAGAGTTTCTCATATTAATTCATTTCACTGATGTGTGTGCACAGCATTATTAAAAAGTTGTTAACTCTGCCTTTTTCCTCTGGAGATATTTTTGATCTTGACTAACTTTAACCACGAGCATTTGGCTTTGCAGATCCTGCTACATCTCCCATGTTGTTTCAAGGCTTTTCATGCTCTAACCGCTTTCTTCTCTCTCCCTCTTTTCTCCACTCTGCCTCCCGCTTTTCTCTCTCTACTCGCTGCTTTCTCTCTCTCTCTGTCTCTCTCTCCTTTCTCTCTCTGCTGTCCCGTTTCCTGCATGCTCTCCCGGACCCTGCAGAAGATCTTAGTGGGGATGGTAAAGTTTTGCTGTTGTTTATCAATCTCTCTGTCGTTCTGTCTTTATGGTTCTCACTTCACCAACACACTGCAGCCTCCTGGGAAAAGGGTAGCGTGTGTGTTGGTGTGTGGGTCGATGTTTATATGTGCATTCCTACATCTTTAAAAATGGCGCTGTGTGTTTATGTGCTGTATTGTGTACATATACTGCAGAGCGAGTGAGACTATTTAGAATGAAATGTTTCTTTTGCTGATTGTTTCTCATGTTTCAGTGATAGGAAACATGAATAGATCAACAGTAGACGGAGTGGTTTATTATTTTAGTCTCGTTTTTGGTTTTAAGATGTTCGTGTGTTTGTGCCTTTTCACTAAATTTGAAATATGTCTGCTTTTAACCACAAGAACGACACAAAAAAGCAGAATTTGCAAATTGAGTGGCATTTCTCTTTAAGGGAACTACTCCAAACTATTCTCTCTCTCCACACACACACACTCACGCAAAATCATGCACACGTGTACTCGCATACGCTCACGCACACACTCGTGAACACTCTGAGTGAAGTTGGGAGAGGTTTGCTGGATTCGAGAGAGCGGGTGCATTCCTGGCTATAATGGGCTAACTCGATCACACACACACATTCAAACACACACATTATCCCTCCACTGAATGCAGAAAGAGTTATACCAGTCAAATTTAGAAACGGCTGATTCTTTAGAGCAAACCACATGGGAGCGAATGTGCAGCAAATAAAACTCAATAAAACTGTGGACTTCACAGTACAAATTTACAAATGTGTATTGAGAAATCAAATATGGGAACGTTGATTAACCAGGCTTAAAAGAAAAGGAGTAAAATGTTTTTGTGTTTATTGTATAAGCCATGAGCTATGGAAACCACCTTTTGCTGAAATGCAATGTTGTTTTTATGATGAGTTTATCTAATAAAACACATTAAGTAGCAGTGGCAGTGTAAGCAGAGCTGTTGCTCTTCTTCCAGCTCATATGGAGATATTTTTAGAGGCACATTAAAGTCTTTCCTTTCCTCTCATGCGGAACATAAATCATGCACAGCAATGGCGTAGCAAAAGCAAAAGTCATGCCTGTTTGATTAAAACCTGAAGCATTTTCCAGGCTCTTCTCCTGCACTGTTGTTCTGCTGAAGGAATGCTAGTTATACAAGTATAACGTATTTAGTGTTTCATTCATCCTATCCTTAAAGGTTGAGTGTGTAGGATTCAGGTGGATATACTGGCATGTTTTCTTTAGTGTATAAATCACATGTAACTAAGAATCATTTTTGTTACTGTGCATGAGCCTTTCATATCTACAGAGGGACTTTATCAGTAAGTCCTCCATGTTGCTACATTTTTTACAGCAGCCCCAAATGGACAAACCAAACACTTGCTCTACAGACTGTCTGTCATGTTTGTCATGTTATTAGCAGCCAGTGTTGTTTCTCCGTTATCTTGAAAGTGAAGAGTGAATGAAGGGGTATTTACTTGGCTGGAATCTGCAACCTCACTGCTAGATAACACTAAATCCTACACAGTGGACCTTTTTAAGGGAATAGTTTATTTTTTTAATTTATTTATTTGCTTCTTTGCAGTACCTCTTGCATATCTGTCGATTTTAAATATATAGCTGGAGCCAGCAGCTGGTTAGCTAAACTTTGCATAAAGACTGGAAACAGGGATTTGTCTGACATGGCTCTGTCTGAAGAATAAACAACTATATATAACATGTTAATTAGTGAACATCAGAAGTGCTATCAGGCCGCCAGACTATGACGATTCAGTAGCATCTTGCAACCAGCTTTAGTAACAGTGCGACTACATGTTAAAACCAAGAGCACATGTGAGACTTGCAAATATGCCCCTGTGTGATTTTGTTCTTTTTAAAATCATCATGATCAAGTGAAACACCAGGAGAAACATCTTTACTGGAAATGTTGGCATTTTGCTGTGATCAGTGTGACATGCACGATCAATCAGCTGATCCACTTCCTCAATATATACACGGTTATTATTAAACGCTTAAAGCACTACTTCACTTTGTGACTCTTTCCTGTAGAATTAAAGAACATTGTTATTTTGGTAAAATGTCTAATTATTGTTACCAAAAGATAAGTAATAAGTAATACAATTTAGATAGTAAAATTTGATTTACACAGTGCTCTTAATTTTATGTCAGATCATCAGCACTAGCCCTGGCTACCTTTTGGACAGGGTTTAGCTAGCATTTTTACCCTGGCTACACTCTTTATAGTAAGCTAACTGTCTCCTGGCTGTACCTTCACTTTTACCAATAAGACATGAGCGCAGAATCAATTTTATAATCTAACACTTGGTAAGAAAGCAAGTGTGGTTCCCAAAACTATTTCTTTCAGCATTAAACACTTTTACTTCTCCCCTATAACCATCCAGCATTATCATTTAGCTTTTATTTTAGCCTGCTTTATCTCAACAACTAAATTGCTAACCAGTAGTGTTTTCTCTGGCTTTATTATACACGACTGACTTCCTTGAGAAAATCAGCCACAGGCTTGAGAAAAAGGATTTCTGATAAGTTCAGGAACACGTTCCCACAGAGCCTGATAAATCCCGAGCAGAGCTGCGAGCGTAGCGTTCAGGACAGCAGATGTTTGACTCTTGTTTCCAACAGCTGAGTCTGCACGCTGATTTTATTTTAAACACCGCCATCTGGTTGGGACAGACATGGTCCATCTTTTCCTTCTCTTTTTCCCCGCTGGCTCTCTCTACCTCTCCCCGTCTCTCGCTGCCTATCTGTGTGATTCTGCACAGATTTCATCCTAAACGCTACCATCTGGTTACATGACAGCCACTATTTCTCTCTCTTCCACTCTGTGGTTCTCTCTCTTGCCGTCCTGCTCTCTTATCCCTGCATCCCTTCTGACTCTGTCCTGTTCTACCTCTTATTTTCTACCCGTCTCACTTGAACTCTCTCCTCGCTGTCTCTTCTCTGTTTCTTTCCTTCTTCTTCTCCACCACAACAGTAACTCCCTGCAGCCAGCTGCTCTCAAACAGACAGATATGCACAACACATGCTCAGCTGACACACTCCGCCAAGTGTGTGTGTGTGTGTGTGTGTGTGTGTGGAGAGGGAGAGAGAGGAGCTACGTGGGTGTTGCTTTGCGCAGGAGTTGTCGAAACTCAGAGTTAGCTTCACGCTTTATTTCTTTTGGTGCAGTTTTGTTTCTTTTCTGCACACGTGTTTTGTTTGCATCAGTGGACGCACGGTGAACTTGTGCTTGCTTTTCCCTGTGTGTGTAATTTTAGACTTTGGTTCCTGTGTGTGTGTGTGTGTGTGTGTGTGTGTGTTTCTTTTACTCTCTCTCTCTCTCCTCACCATTTGTGTGTTTCTAATGTTACAGAGACTGATGACTATGCCGAGATAGTTGATGAAGAGGACACATACACCATGCCCTCCAGTAAGTAACTTCTTCAGTCATTCATTCTGCTCTTTTGCCAGTAACATCTACAAACTAAAGCAGCTTCTGTTGCACCGCAGCAAGAGAAGCATATAACAACTGTTATTCAGTGTTATTCTTCTGTCAAATCCTTACGTTCTCAAGTAGCCGAGTGCGGTGTGAATCTCCTCCAAGGAACACACTCGCACGAGGAACATCAGAGAAGTTGCATTAAACCGCATTTGGTTTAGGTAGCGGCTAATCAAATTCAGGCCGCTTTTGTACAAACAGCTGGAGGCCAGAGAGGCTATAGCTCATGCTGTGTGACTCCGGCTGTTTGGACACGCATTAAATCTGTCAAATTCATTCATATGTTCGTGAAGGAAAAAAAAAACTGAATGTGCTGCCCTGTACCAATACATTTGATGTGGATGTTACGGTCAGGACAAAGTACTCATGTATTTGATTACGTGGTCAAGTTTGAAGCTGGACCATGTTCTTCTCTTCCTCCCACAGTCTTTTTCTATCTTTCCGTCTGGCTTTATTTGTTTGTCTCTTTCACTTTGCTTTTTTGGTCTTCTTCTTTCTGCGACTTCCTCTCAACAGACATATTTTCCAAGTCTGCGTTTGTGTGCATGTTCCTGCCATAACTGTCTACTCTGTTTAAAATGAAATTGTGTAACAGTAATAGCTTTAAAACCAACCCTACTTTTTTTTTGCCAGTATCAGAATAAGCTTAGTTTTTTGTTCAGTAACTTGCTTGTTAACAAAGCTTCAGAGTGAAATAGGTGTGTGTGTGTGTGTGTGTGTGTGTGTGTGTGTGTGT
>CAEMYA010002128.1:6166889-6202338 GCA_903131615.1 Diplodus sargus | reverse complement strand
ATCTGAGCTATTTTCAATCTTAAAGCAGCTCTCTGGCTCTCTCCCTCTCTTCATCTCTCGTTCTTCCTCTTTCTCCGATCGCCAACACAGTGAGCTATGGAGTAGTTGAAGGTAAAAATTCCCCGTCTCTCTCTCTCTTCTTCTGTTCCCCCAAAGATTTTACATTTTTGTTGATATTTTTCTTTGCCAGGCATGGTTGCAGGGAAAGATTTGATTCCTGATTGAAAACGTATTGGTTCCTGCACATTGCTTTGTTGATTAAAAGCTAACAATACCCATTGAGTGACATCAATAACACAATCAATTTTGTGGGTTTTTGGAAAGTTAGGAACACAGGGGCCTCATAACAGAAATAGCTGACATAAGTTTCAAAGATATACGAAAAATTCTAGAACTGAAAACTCGATTCCTCAATCGGCACTCGTCCTGTCATGCCTGTCTTTGGGTTGAAAATGTACGCAAGACTGACTGCTGTCACTGGCCAGCCAGCTCCAGTTTTAGGCTTGATTAATCTGAGAAATGAATTGTTGTTTGAAGAGAGGATAGACTGTGTGCACTCATTTATTCATGAGCAGGGACATTTGAAGCTAACATGCAAACATCAGCAAGCTTCAAGAACAGGCTAACGTCAGTGTTAGCTTCTCTAATATGCTTACATCAATATTAGCTTCTCCAACGAGCTAACATCAGTGTTAGCTTCTCCAACAGGCTGAAGTCAATATAAGCCTCTCCAATATTCTAACATCAATATTCCTTTCTCCATCATGCTGACATATTAGCTTCATCAACAGGCTAACATCAATATTATCTTCTCTATTATCTTCATTGATGTTAGCTTCTCAAACAGGCTCATGTCAGTATAAGCTTCTGTAATATGCTTACATCAATATTATCTTCTCCAACATGCTGACATCAGTGTTAGCTTCTCCAACTGGCTGAAATCAATATTAGTATCTTCAACAGGCTAACATCAACGTTAGATTCTCAAACAAGCTAACAAAGCTATATGAGATTCTCGAACAGGCTAACGTCAATATATGTTTCTCCTACAGGGTAACATTGGTGATAGCCTCTGCAACAGGCTAGCATAAATATTAGATTCTCGAACAGGCTAAAATCAATGTTAGCTTCTCCAACAGGCTAACACAAATAGTAGATTCTTGAACAGGCTAAAATCAATCTTAGCATCTCCAACAGGCTAACATCAGTGTTTCTCCAAAAGGCCAAATTCCTATTCTAAAATAAGGTAGAATGATTTCCTAAATAAAGATTTTAATACCAAAAATCCAAAACATGCTCCTAAACTGAGTAAAGATACAATTTCACACCACCAACTTTCTGCAATGAGGCCCATATATCGTTCTCATTCTTAGCTGGCAAAGAAAAATACAAAATACCTTATATCCAGATTGTTGTTGACTTGTGGTTGTTGGTGTTTTGTAGAATGCAGTTTATTCGGGTCTGGTGTTGGAAATGAAAGGGAGAGCCAATCCATAAACAATGCAAGATGTTTCTTCATTAACAGCTGAATCAGAATCCTCTGCAGCTAAACAATCCAACAGTGTTTGAGTTGTTTACTGGCTTGGTTCTCATTTCACCATCATGCCGGTTATGAGATCTTTATTTCTTAATCATGATGTATTATCATGGTCGTGTCTCATTTGTGGTCTCTTTATGTTTGAATCAAATATTAGTTTCCTGCTGCATGGATTAAATGTAGTAAATTTTCTTGTAATGGAATGTGTTTTGGTTACGCTGTCAGAATTTGTGATTTTACTGTTTATCTGTTGGTTGAGTCAAACTGTTGAACTTTGTTCAGCCCAGCAGAGAAGTAAACTTTTAAAGGATTAGTTCCTGATGGTCAGTGTCCTACATAAATCTCTTGAACTCAGCATTTTAGTCCATTTTTTACCCCGGTTGGTTGGCAGCTGACATTAACGCACTTCTGGGGAAATGACCTTTTCAAAAAGGCGGAAATATTGATAATTCGTAAATGTCAGTGTAAAATGTCACAGCATGTGGATGTCAGTCGCAGAAACAACTGCTTTCATTCAAATTTCTTTGCATGTACTCACTGAATATAAAAGATTACCGTGAGTGCACAGGAATTCTTCTTAATCAAGTTTTTTTTTAATCAAAAATGCTCTTGATGTTTACACGCTCAGAGCACTCCAGGGTTTTATCTCTGTTTATGATCTCAATCAAAGCGGCTCATTTAAATGTTTCCCTGTATCCCCTTTTGTGTCAGGAATAACTAGAAGTGATAATGGGACTCTGGTGTGCATGTCCACAGATTTTTATGATCCTTACTGTTAAATGTGTTTGTCGTATGTTGGCGTCTTGTATATTTGTGTGCGTGCGCATGTTAAAGTAGAGGTGTCAGGGGAAGGGAATATCATATGTATGTACAAACCCGGTTGTATTTTTGTATGTTGTCTCTGGTTTCTTTTAGTCTTATCTGATTGCCAATGGGTGTGGTTTACCAAAAGGACAATAATTTGACTACCCGAAAAGTTAAAAAAAAAAAAATTCCAAGTGTCTTAAAAAGTAAATAAATAAAAGCAGTCACCTGATAGCATCTAAATTGTCTTGTCCTGGTAAGCCCTACCCAGTTTGGTCTCAGGCATGTCAAATGTGATGGGGTCCAGTCTTTCCAGTGTATGAAGAACAGCATGTAAATGTGCATATCTCACTCTTTCCACTTGTTTCTGTCTTTTCTTTTTTCTTTCTCTCTCAGCGCGGGATTATGAGATCCAGAGGGACAGGATAGAGTTAGGCCGCTGCATAGGAGAGGGCCAGTTTGGAGATGTACACCAAGGAGTCTACAACAGCCCGGTATGTTAAAAAAGTTTTAAAGAAATGGGATACAAGACGTTTGTCAAGGAGGCTAAAGTGACTTGTGATAAAAAAAAATAGAATATAAAGATCAGATGATGACTTAGAATGAAAACAATGAGTCATAATGTTTTTTGTCTAAATGAGTAATTTCTGGTAAACTTTAGTCAGATGTTTTTTTTCTTCTTCCTGTATTCCCATAATTTTGCGTATTTCTGATTTATTGTTACATACTGTAGATATCAAAACAAGATACTTGTATCATCTAATATCTGCTAACTTGACGTGCTTTGTGTTCTGCAGGACAAGCCGGGTCTACACGTCGCCATTAAGACCTGCAAGAACTGTACGTCAGACAGCGTCAGAGAAAAGTTCCTACAAGAAGCATGTAAGACCACACTGTGGTGCACTGCGTCGGTTAACTTGACATATAAGCAACCCGTGACTCACTTCACATGTGATGACGAGTGTGTTGATGAGTGTGTGTTTGTTCCCCCTCGCAGTGACGATGCGTCAGTTTGACCACCCTCACATCGTCAAGCTCATCGGCGTGATCACAGAAAACCCCGTCTGGATCATCATGGAGCTCTGTACTCTCGGAGAGGTAGGGATGAGGCCGCGGGGGTTTGAGTATGTGTCACTTCTTGTTAGTATACAAACGAATCCGTTGAGTGTAGGTCATGATGGTAGTCACCCCAGAGAAGCCTGACTTAAAAGCCCTTGTATTTGGAAAAGAAAAAGAAAACAGTTTACACTTGCATGTTTTACTGAAAGAACTTTATCAGTGTGAGATATTTTCCTGTATTTTCACATTCACATAGTATCAGCTGTGTCTAGATACTTTCTTACTGTTAGTATAAAATCGTAGTGTGTGAGTATAGCTATGTAATTCTGTACTCATCCTTTACTGTATTATATTTTATACCCAACGCTATATTATAACTGAATGTTCCCTCCAGGGCTCAATAAAGGCTTGTCTTATCTATCTAAAATGTGTCCTCCTGTCCCTCTGTCCATCTTTCTCTGTCCACAGTTGCGTTCCTTCCTTCAGGTCAGGAAGTACAATTTGGATTTGGCCACGCTCATTCTGTTCGCCTACCAGCTCAGCACAGCGCTGGCTTATCTGGAGAGCAAACGCTTTGTACACAGGTACACAAACACACGAGAGATTACAGCGATTGACTGAAGAATGATTTGGGGTATTCTGTAGGATCGCATGTACTGTATTCACATTATTATTAAAACCCATTAACCAGGGTGGTTTGAATAGTTTGGATTTCTTATGTTAAATGAAAATAAATCATGAGGATATTGTCATGTTGCTTTTTGAAAAAATCACTGCACGTACGGAGTGGTTTTCAGACACAGTGTTGTGTTTCTCAAGCTCTTTGATGGATGTCTTGCATCTGAGAAATGACTAACACCACCTGTGATTCAGGCCTAATAACAGCCTTTTTTTCTTTTACAGGGACATCGCAGCTCGCAATGTGTTGGTCTCCTCAGTCGACTGTGTGATGCTCGGAGACTTTGGTCTGTCACGATACATGGAGGACAGCTCATACTACAAAGGTAATGATACACCAAACCAATACAGACACACACACGCACAGCTTGGTAGTATGTTATGACACAGAACACAGATTCACTAATATATAAACTGCATCCAAGACCGTTTTCAATCACCTGAGACTAGTTTGTTGTCCCAGTAACTAGTAATGCGTGTGTCCAACTCTTCTGGTTGTTAGTACTTTACCACCATCACGAGGTTGCTTCGGGTACTGCAGTTTTTCTTGCACAAGTTTGCTTGTTATGAAAACAGTGTCCTCTTCCATTCTGTGACCCTCTGAGTCTTTTTGAAATTACAGAGTTCCACATTTAATGTTTAATTTAAATTTTAATGTTTGTCTTTGCATCAGCTTCTAAAGGTAAACTTCCTATTAAATGGATGGCTCCTGAATCGATCAACTTCAGAAGGTTCACCTCTGCCAGTGACGTCTGGATGTTTGGTGAGTTAAGACAATTTGCTCTATCACCAACATGCTCCGTTATCCAGGGTGTCTGACATTTGTGTTTCTGTCAACAACTGTCTGTTCATTCCATGTCTCTTCGTAGGTGTGTGTATGTGGGAGATCTTGATGTACGGCATCAAGCCTTTCCAGGGCGTCAAGAACAATGACGTGATCGGCAGGATAGAGAACGGCGAGCGATTGGCTATGCCTCCACAGTGCCCGCCCACCCTCTACAGTTTGATGACCAAGTGTTGGTCGTATGACCCCAGCAAGCGACCGCGATTCACCGAGCTCAAAACACAGCTCAGGTAAGAAAAAATGTTTTGTTGCCTAATATGGCAACAAAATTCATTCATAATATGGATGAATCTACATGGACAGATTTCTTCTTCGTATCCTGATACCTTCATGTGTTTGACATACGGAAATAAAAGTAGACTCTATCTTGCAGTTTTTAGAGATAAGAATTTTCCTCTGTGCTTTCTACACCACTGTTCTGCCTATTAAGATGAAGAAGTAAACCACTTGTTGAAAAGAGTCCTTTGTGTGTGACGTTTGTAGCACCATACTGGAGGAAGAGAAGCTGCAACAAGAGGAGAGACTTCGAATGGAGATGAGGAGACAAGTCACCGTGTCCTGGGACTCTGGAGGGTCTGATGAAGCACCGCCTAAAGTAAGATTAGACTGTCTGACTGTCTTATTTAGACACTTCTCCTTGATTATTTTGTTGTGTTCCAGTACACGTGTTTGTTATGGCTGACAAAAAAGAAACAACCTGTTTTTCTTTCTGCCTGTAGCCCAGTAGACCAGGTTACCCCAGTCCTCGTTCCAGCGAAGGCTTCTTCTCCAGCCCTCAACTCAACCACTTCCCGGTACAGCAAACACTCACACAGAATACACACAAACAAACACACACATGCAGAAAAAAAAAACACAAACACACAACAGCCAGAGTGAGACAACTGTGCTCCTCTGTTCCTTTTCATCCACCGTGGCTGCAGCAGTGGTTTACTCTGACTTTCGCGAGGTTTGAGGTAGCAGCAGCAGCTCTCTGCAGCTGTGGATAAGGATTACTATTATTATTGATTATCTTATTGTTACTCTTAATATTAATAAATTCTTACAGGAACAAACAGTCGGTTGCCTGTAGCTGATCTACAGTATCAGGAATAAATACCAAACTATTACTTGGAAAAAATATCTATTGATCAAGTATTTTTATAGGTTGTGTGCGTTTGTGTTCAAAATCATGAACACTTTTGATTGTGAGTTGGACTCCAGCTGTTCAGCGCAAACTATGCACAAAGCTGTTTTTCTCTTTTTTTACACACACACATTGCATGATACCAGCTGACAGTGGAGAAGAGCAACACCTAGAGGCCACAATGTGAAACAAAAGGCTAAATCTTTCTCATTGTGTGTTTTTTTAATTTTTTTATTGTAGATTATAAAAAATGCTAAATAGTAATACTGAAAACATTTTCTTAGTTATTATTAAATCCTACTTCCTTTGCATGAAGAGGTCTGCAAAAATATGAATAGAAAATTCAAAAAAAAAATTAAAAGGTTTCAGATTGTTAAGAAAATACAAAATGTTGTTTTTTGACCTTCCCTTTCTACTTTTCTACTATGTTTACTGCTACGATCAGTGATGGAGGCTGGTCAGCTTGCTAATCAGCACAAATCTCCTCTTTAAATGTTTTGAAGAAATAAAGGTTTAGAAAAAGTGCTGAATCGAAACGTTGTAGAAATGCTGCTTTCGAGAAAGATGCATGAATCACAAACCTTAAAAACGTAGCAGGAAATCCTCTTACTACAATATCAAAATCACATTCTGTCAGATTGCATAAATGATTCATTTAGTTATCAAGCACTGTCATCGCGATTGAGGTCAACTCTCAGTCAAACTCTGTACTGAGTCTTCAGAACACAGACTGTCAGCAGACGCGTGTCAGAGTCGGAGTCAGAAGAGAAATGTGAGGGCAGAGAAAATGAGAGAGCCTTTCAGTGCAGTTATTCCTCTCCTCATAAACCGAGCAGACAGCAGGCATTTCCTGTAGTTCTGAAAGAGCGGGGCACACACACACACACACACACACACACACACACACACACACACACACACACACACACACACACACACACACACAAATCAAAGCTGCTCTCCGGCTCTTATGGCAATAAGTAGCTCTCTCTCGTCCTTATAAGGAGTGTATAATTTTAACGGCTATTTAAGTCAGACTTCATATCACAAGTAAGAACAACATCTCTATATTTTGGTAGCATTATTACACACAAGACTAAGAGCAGCTTAGAGAGAGCTGTTGTGCCAGAACTCCCATGATTTTTTGTGGCTTTGTACCAAACCAGGGCGTCCTCTCATTGATTGATTGATTGATTGATTGATTGATTCCTTTAATAATCACTCTGACCCTTCTGTGATTCAGACAACATTTTGATGTATTCTCTAAGGAATATTTACTCTGCGTAACCTTCATTTGTGTGCCTTTTTATGATACAATATATTTCTAAAATGTTTCCTTTTCTTGTGTTTTATTGCATTTAGTCAACTCTTCTGAAATCTGTTTTTCACACCCCAACAACATTTTTGTGTCTTAAAAATGATCCAAACAAACGAGAAAGTAGCTAAATCATGGTTCCGTTTTATACCGTATAAAGTTAAATTTGTGTATCCCTCATCCTCTCTCGTTCTTTTCCCTCGTGTCCACGCCCAGCCGTCAGCCCATGGTGGTGTAGGAGGCAGTTACCCTCCTACTGATACTTGGAATCAACACAGACCTGAACACACCGCACTATGGAGCCCAAACATGGAGGTAAACACACCCACAGTCCACATAAAAAACATACCTGAATACAGTATGACATGTATATAATATAAATAATCCAAAAAGTTTTCCCTAGTCGCAGGTCTCAACTCTTCATTTTAATTAAACATAGCAGGGGACATTAAAGGAGTGAGCAGACTGAAGTACTCTGTGCAGGCTGAATACAAATAGATGCAGCCAGGACAATGTTACAAATTGCAACTGTTATTTTTATTAGTTATTTAAGATCATCACGAAGTTCAGTCAGTCCATGTCAGCAAATAAATAGCTGAGATCATGTTTCTGTGATGATACAGTTTCCACTTTTTTTCCGCGAAAGTCAAAATAAGTATTTAGATATTTAGTATGACTGTGTTTTTAAAAAAAAAAAATCTTTTCTACAGGAAAGTGGCCATGCTATGATGGAGGAGAGGCTGATGATGCAGCAACAACAGATGGAGGACGACCAGCGGTGGCTGGAGCAGGAGGAGAGCTTCATGGTAAAACACAAGTTATTTACAAAAGGCTGTTATCAGTTCTCTTATTGATTGAGAAAAAAGCAAAATTTTAACTGAAATAACTTGGCTCATTTTTCTGTGTGTATTATTAACTATAATGATGCTAAGTTATTTAAAAGTTAAATCTATTAGATGGAGTTGTATTAAAAACCAAACAACAAACCTAAAAGCGTGGACAGAAATAGCAAACTTTAACTCACACAAAATACAAACAAGCAAAACCAAAGACACTAGTAATCTAAACCACTGGATGCTATAGAAGCATCATAAACCCCAGTTGCTATGGCTAACAGGAAGAAACAACCAAAACAAATATTTAGATGGACAGATAAAATATTAAGACACCATTTTTTCCACTTCATAAAACATCGTTATGTGTCTTGTTGTTGCCAGAGGAGCTGCAGGATATCTTTCTCAGATCTTTAAACCAGCTCAGTTGTGCTTGATTTATCTCGTCAGACATTGAAATGTCCCCCGAAAGGAGCCAAATCGCCTACTTTAGCAAAACATGTCTGTTTTTCTTCTCTCGTCGGGCCTCTCTCCCTGATAGGCTGAGCCAGGTGTAGCAGAGCTGAGAAGGAAATTGAGAGAAACTGACAGAGATTTATGTATCCGTGTTGATGTTGATATATTGAGTATGCTTGCCATATTTGAAAGGCTCATTTACTGCCTCACAGAAGAGGAAATCTCTCAGGACTTGAGTTTCTAATCTTATTTGTTATTTGGTAACCCTGGGACGGAGTTTTCTTTTTTCTCTGGCTTGAGTGTTCGCTCACCTTCACAAACATTTAACCAAGACTGTGCTTTTAAGACTGGGCACACAAAGTAGCACTCATATCTAAATGGTTCACTAAATCCCCAGCAGTTTTATGGCCCTGACCCCGGTCCCTCATGGAAATGTACAAGTCTGAGGAAGCTTCCTTTACAGGGATGAATAAAATCTCATTCTATTTGATGACTTTTTCCCTCAGTAGAAAGGCAGCCACATTCTTGACACTTGATACATCACAGAGGGACTAATTTGCAACTACTGCCCAGGGACTCTTTTCCATTAGAAAACCACAATCAGTTCATACAAACAAAAACGTCAGTATGGTGAGTTCATCTGGTCTAATCTGATAATGTCACAGTTTGGTCGCTGAAAACAGAGCAAAATACGACTATCAGATAGGAAACTTATTTAACCACGGAGACAAGTTGATAGAGGATTATTATGTAAGGCGGTGTGGTTTATGAACTCTGTGTAGCTGTAGCCGACTGCGTCATCACTCGTCGGAAGGAATTTCTGTTGAGTAAGGCCTCTATCACTGTATTGTGCGCCGAGGACACAAGTATGGAGTATCATAACATCCTCGGCTCCTTATCTGAGAGACCCTGGTATTGCTTTAATGCATCTGTAATGGGCTAGTGGCGTAGAAACAACTCTTTCATAACTTTTAAAAATGCAATATGTAAGAATTCTGCATTTCAATATTTTAAAAACAACTAGACCTTTGTGATCACATTTTGTTGAGTTGTCTACTTAGATTGCCACCCAGAGAAATCCGCATGCTTATTCAAGGTAAAGGTATATTTTGTATATATATATATGTATATATATTATATATATTTTTTTGTATATATTGAAGTTACTTCAAATATGAGCTCCAAGTTGAGGTCTAAATCAGTACTGAATCTAAGTTTTTTTCATACTTTGTGTGTCTTAAAAGAGAAAAATCAAGAGAATCCAAGTAAAACTATTTGGTTTTTTTGTTGATCGCTCCCATTCATGATGTCTGGCACAGTAGCATGTAAGAATTTTGAGCACTCAGAGAAATTAATTCACGCCAAATGGAGGTAAACTAACACAAAATGTGTTTTAGAATACCAGTGGTAAAAAATAACTAATTGCTCTTACCCAAGTACTTAATTTATTTCTTGAGTATTTATAGTGTATATTAATTTTTTTTTTTTTTTACTTCAGCTGTAGTTACTAGTAACTTTGACAAGATTGTTTTTATAAAATGCATCACATAAAGTTCATTTTGGACAATATGAAAGGTAAATTTTTATAAACAACTCAACCTTAGTTAGAGATTAAATTTAGCATCACTTCAACAGGCTGCAATATAAAATACTGATTATAACACAGTAATGCATCATTTATAGTGATATAAGCAACATGAGGATATAATACTGTGAGACGGCCAATCTGCTTCTTAATGAGCACTTCTGATACTTACAAAAGTATTCATTGCATTTGTACATTTTGCTGTCACTACCAGAGCATACTTTAATCCCATTATGAATAAAAGTTTGAATTAAAATGTAAGTAGTTATACTGTAACCAAGGTAGAATCTCAGTACTCCTACGTTTGGGGAGACTGCAGAGATAAGTTGTAATGATGAAATATGAAAGTAAACCTTGTTAAAAACGAATACAAAAGATTGGAAGCAGAATGTGATGAGAGAGAGAGAGAAGGCCTGAAAAGAAGGAGATGGAAGTTTTTGAGGAGGAACGAGAGTGCAGGAGAGAAGGAGGGAGAAAGGAAGTGGGATTGGCAAGAGCCAATCCCACTTGGAACGAACAAGGAGTCAGAGAGAGAGCGAGGGAAACAGAGGGAGGGAAACAGAGAGAGAGAGAAACAGAGGGAGATGCAGAGAGATGGAAAAAGTGGGAGGGAGAAACAGACTGAGGGAGAGAAACGGAGAGGAGAGTGAGGCGTTTTTTGGATCTTTTCTCTCCAGGATTTTGTCTCTGTGGCTCAGTGGAGCTTTTCCTCCACTGGAAAAAACTTTCTTCCTCTGTCTAACTCTTCCTCCCCCTTCATTCTTCTCTGACTCAGTTTTTCTGTCTCCCTCGGCTCATTTCTCTCAGTCTCTGCACCATCTTCCACGCTCTTAGTTTCTGCTCCCTCTGCCTGTCTCTATCAGTCTTTCTCCATGTCTTAAGACCTTCGTCCTCGCTCCCGTCTTTCTGTCTCTCGTACGTTTCTGTCCCTGTCTCCGCCCTTCTTTCGATGGCCTCCTCGCTCTGCTTTCCTCCTCCTGTCTTCGTCGGCCTCTTTTCTCCCAGGATGCATCTCTTCAAGGCGTGCTTCACCACCAAAACGGTACTGGAACAGGCGGAGAGAGGGAGTCGAGCTTTCGTGGTTCAAATTTGGACAGGGTTTTGGAGGATTGCTGTTTTCTGTAGAATTACAAACTTTGTTGTCATTGCGTTAACTGTTTGCACAGGATTGTGCTTATCTGCTGCTCTTCAGCGTCACTGATTTGATGATGGTGATGATGTTCACTTTTTGAGACAGTGAAGATGGAAAAATGGAAATCTACTTCTTGGTTGTATTGGTGGATCGGAAAGTCTGCATAAAATGTGGTGATTGGTTTGAAAAAAACTATTGGAGTTGCTTTGCACTGGCTTTATTCTGAAACCTGCAGGTGTCAAATTTTCTTTTCTTTGTTTTTGAGTGTCCTGTGCTTTTTTTAAATTGAGACTTCCTGTGACTTCAAACTTCCTGGAACAGCTTGCATATCATCTCACAGTAATGGCACTGTCTTTTTGTCTATTTCCTGCAGAAAACGGAGTCCAGAAACAGCAGAGGAAGCATCGACAGAGAGGACGGCACACTACAAGCACCGGTCAGTCACATACATAAGATGTTAAAGAACTGGGGAGGAGGAGAAAAGTGGCAGATTATAGCAAAGAGGAGAAAGATGAGGGATGAATGTGCAATAGGGAAGCAAGGAGAAAGTATTCAGTCCAACAGACAGACAGATGGAGAGAGATAGACAGACAGTGAGGCAATCCAGAGGCTGCAAAAAGAGAGAAAGTATTTCTGTCTTTGTGCCAGGGAGGGTACAGCCTACACACCAACCACATGACCACAGAGGGCTCATGGGAACTTTAAATCCAGAGGCACTGCACAGTCCCATCTGACTGTACATGCAGGCTATAATGTCCTAAAGCTGAGGCAAATTCCCAGCATTAATTTAACTTCTCCACACTGCGTCAGCCGTAAATGTAGCTGAGAAGTCACATTTCTGGTGGGAAAGTTGAAATCAATAACATTGAAAATACCCTCTCTGTCCTCTTGTTCAAAGAGTTTGTCTCTTCTTTTTGATTCTTTTGTGATTAAGAGGACTGAAAGTCTGTCTATCATTAACTTGCTGTGTGTGTACTTCTGTCTCTGCACAGGGAGGAAGCCAACATATCTACCAGCCAATAGGGAAACCAGGTGAGAGAGCGAGATACTCATATACTTAAAGTGAAACTCTTGCCAAAAAGCAACCGAGGCTTTAATTGTGATTGAATATGAGTCAAACCTCGGCGTAAAAAAGCATAATTACGACGAAAGTGGCACTTTTAAGATTTACCGTAGTTTCGATTTTGGGCAAGCTAATTTTCAATGGGAGTGCTCCGGGCACTTTTACGCTACCATCAAAATCGCTAGTTTTTAAAACACTAAGAAGGCTCGACACGACATGAAACTTTGCTCGTAGCATCACCAGGGTCACTACACATGAACATGAGCATCGAGAACATTGTTTGTCTTCACAGAATTTACTAAATAGAAAGTTTTTGGGCGACTCACGTCAGTAGCTGCTTCTCCGGCACGCCGCCGTCATGGCAGACAAAAAGTGTCGATCCCCGAGTGCGACCTGACAGGCAGGCCTGAGTAGCGGTCCACCATTACTCTCCTGCCTGTTAGGTCAACATACTAATGAAAGGCTAGCATGCTACATATGATGCTACGACGCTCCTCTGTTTTCAGAACATGTGGCTCCTCCCAAGAAACCCCCCCGCCCTGGAGCTCCTGGTCACCTAAGCAACTTGGCCAGTCTTGGCCCTGTGGACAGCTACAACGAGGGGGTCAAGGTACACACATATATGAGTTCATGTACTGTATATATCACACATTCATGCACAAACTCAAGAAAAAATCAGGGCTATAAACAATGATTCTCCAGTTAAAACTGAAAATCAGATGTAGCTGATGAAATCTTATTGTTCACATCACTGTGCTCTTGTTTGGCCTCTTTCAAGAATGGAAGTCTGGCTGTTTTGTATTTTATTGTATTTCTCTCGCATGCTTTGTTTGGACACACCCCACTCTGTTTGACTTCAACAGTTTGGCATTGATGGGTTGCATGCTGTGCTGCCTGTGGTCGGCTTTGGACTAATGTGCTGTCCCTCTTCTCTCCCCCTTTTTACTCCTTTCTCCCCCTCTGCCATTAACACCCATGTATTCATTCTCTTTGTTTCCCTTTAACATCCCGCCATCTTGCCACCCTTTGTCTTGCATTTCTGACCCGTTACTTTGCATCCATCTATCCATCAATCAATCTTTCAAACCCCCCTTCCCCTCCCTTCACGACCTGCACACCTCAATCCTCTTCCCTGTCAAACCCCCATCAACCCAACCACACCTCCCTCAACCTCCCCATAGCCGTGGAGGGTAAGCTGATCTTTGTGTGTCTGTCGTCACTGTAGAATTAGTTAGCTAGTAGCTGCCATTACCATCGTGTGCAGAGGAGCTTTCTGGAGCGCTCTGAATTGTAGGTATTTTTCTTTACCAGAGACAGAAGAGTTATCACTGTTGGCATGTCAAAAACAAAACGTTGTGGCATATATGACAAGATGATCTCAACTGGGGCTTTCAAATACTGTACTACAGTTGTAAAAAAAATATCTCTGGTAAAGAAAAGTATATGTAAAAGTCACCATAAATAGATCAATAGATGATCACTGTATGTCTGTCATTGCATCTTTGGATGTTACATTTAATGAAATTTAAAGGGCCATCCACACAAATTCGATTTTGATCATTAACATTAAACAGAAACTTGAGTGTGTTGCCTCTTGCTTTTATGATTTACAGACAAATATGTAATGCTCTTTCTCATGAAGAGGTGGCCGACACATCACTTCAACCACGCCTTAATTACGTCCCCGCATCATTTAAATACGTTTCGTGGACATGCAGTGTGGGGATTTCTTTTAGTAGTGGCACAACAAATCATAAACACACAGCAAGAGCACAGAGCTTCACTGTAACCTCTCAGAGAAACTTTTTGAAATTGAAATTATACCACATTATTAGATTTTTACATTAGTATCAAAACTATTGCTTGATACAGGTTAAACTTTGAGTCCGTCGCTAGACAACTAACACCGTCTGTCCTCCAATCACACTGTACTAACACAACCCTGCGCTGTCATAGTGAAAAAGTCAGACGAATGTGTATAAATGCATTTAGACAGAAGTAACAAAGTGTGTGTGAGTGTGTGAGTGAGTGAGTGAGTGAGTGCGAGAGAGTCTGTATGAGAGAGAGAGTTAGAGAGGGTAAGTGTGTAAATCTAGCCAAACACTGCCACCCAGTGTTGTGTGTGTCTAACTACAGTCACATACATCAACCCTGGTAGGAGAAAGAGCTTTGAAATTGATCTTGTATACGATCACTATAAGATATTAACTTCTTAGATTCCATGAAAAATGATAAAGTTTGTGTTTTTGGTGTCACATCATAACTCGTTTAACATTTCCTTGGTCCAGCTGCAGCCTCAGGAGATCAGCCCCCCGCCCACCGCCAACTTGGACCGTTCAAACGACAAAGTGTACGAGAATGTGACCGGATTGGTTAAAGCTGTGATTGAGATGTCCAATAGGATTCAGCCTGCTGCCCCAGAGGAGTATGTCCCCATGGTCAAGGTGGGGTCGATATTTAGTCTCTGAATAAGAACAAATTAATGTGATCTCAACTGTCATTTTAGCTAAAGGTTCGTCATCATCAGTAGTGTTTTTTTTAAAAGCAAAAACATGCGTGTGTCTTTGTGCAGGAGGTTGGTTTGGCGCTGAGGACCCTGCTGGCGACAGTGGATGAGACGCTTCCTGTGCTACCAGCCAGCACACACAGAGAGGTAAACATGCACACAAAATATAATGCAATAAAGTTTCTCAAGGATCCTCAGAGTAAAACCCCCGAGAAATTCTGATGGGGATGACTTTCTTTCCTAAGTTGTCAAACACCAACGCTTTAGTTTAAAATTTCCAGCCTAACTCCGACCCAAAGCTTCAGTGTATGTAATGCAATGGCGTCAGTTTGTATAGAATGTATTTTTGTATTTCTTTTTAATTGCAAATTGCTTTAATCAAAATTACAATATCTCACACTAGTATTTTGTATTTTATTTTCATATATTGGAAGTATTTGTAATGTGTAACAAGACACTTTTTAATGTTTTTGTGCCCATCTGTGATTGTCGGTCAGTTCATTTTAGTTAATTTAAATACGTTTATAAATTTTTATCTATTGTGACTCTCCAAACTTCAGGATTGTGCAATATTTTAAGGTTTTCCCACTTATTTTGGCTCATTATCTCAGTAGTTGTGTTCTATTCATTTTTTTGTTCGTCAACATTTTGTTTCTGTCGCCACAGATTGAGATGGCCCAGAAGTTGCTGAACTCAGATCTGGCTGAGTTAATATCGAAGATGAAACTGGCTCAACAGTACGTCATGACAAGGTAGGGAGAAAAATACCCGGCACATGCTTTGCTCATTATGATGATTTATAACGTAACTACGGTGACATTAATTGCTGTCTGTGCTCTGCGCAGTTTACAAAAGGACTACAAGAAACACATGCTAATGGCAGCTCACGCCCTCGCAGTCGACGCCAAGAACCTGCTGGATGTCATCGACCAATCACGGCTCAAGATGATCAGGATTTAATCAAGTCAGAGGGGGCGGCGCCAGGAGTGAAAGTGCAGTAGCTCCTAGCCAGTCACAAAGAGAATGAACATTTGGATGGATTTCAAGTGACGGATGGACAGATTAAAGAACAAAAAAAAAATCAATTGATGGACAGCAGATGTGACTGAAACAATCAGCTCCCTCTTCGCCCTCCAACATTCATTTCCTTATTTTCTCTCTGGCGACGGTCATGTTCTGGTCAATATTGTGTTTTGTACTTTTGTCGCATTATTTGCTTTTGTATCCAGAGAAAACTCTTCTT
Organism: Diplodus sargus; assembly: GCA_903131615.1. Taxonomy (NCBI): domain Eukaryota; kingdom Metazoa; phylum Chordata; class Actinopteri; order Spariformes; family Sparidae; genus Diplodus; species Diplodus sargus. The sequence continues at coordinate 6,186,157 of CAEMYA010002128.1, read as the reverse complement.
CTCCCTCGTCACGTACCCCCAACGTATCCGTGACTTCTTTATAATCTTTAAGGTGAATCAAACAAAGGTTTAAGAGGCTCGTTGAAGGACTGCAGACATATATTTTATGAATGGAAGCGCCAGAATCTGCCACATAAACACAACCAACACTCTCCACACACACAGGACATAACAACTGGAACTGAAGAGCCAGGATGAGGAGGATCATGAAGATGCGTTGTTGTTTAAACATGCTTTTATATCATTATTAATTATTATTATTATTATTACAGTTTCCAGCCTTGACTCTTACAGTACGTCTCAGTTTCTCAGTCTTCCTCTTGCAGCTTGTACGGACAAAAATTATTGATTTTACAGCTCATCATAAGTGTCATATTTTTAGCTCTTTTTCTTCTTCTTCTTCTCTCTAGATCTCTCTTTATCTCAGGCATCAAGAAATGGCATGAAAAATGAAATATGATAGCTGAATTTTTGAAGAACAAACTAAATGTCACAGGCCACTTTTTTTTAAGTTAACTTACATAGTGAATATACAAAGAAGCTATATTTTTAACACGTTTGCGAGGCATGAATTGTTAGTGAATAAGGGAGAGGGATGAACGGGAGGGGGGAGTGAAGGGAGAGAGGGGGGAGCGGTGGCGGGAGGGTGTTTTGAGTCGCAGTGGAGGTGCTGAACCTGTGCCAAATGACCTGCAATTGACTGAAAAATAACATTTTGCTCAAAAATGCTGTGATTTTGGTTTGCTCAATGATTTAAAGAACATTTTTTTTGCCAGCTACTCATCCGACATTTCAATTATACTTTACACTGTTCATCTGCATCATAATTTCCTCTCAATCAGTCCTCCTGTTTTTTCCTTCCCTGCCTTTCTACCTCCCTCACTGGAGTTATTTATTCCCTCTCTTTTCTCCTCCTTCAGCCCCGTCACCCCCACAATTCTCCTCTCTCTCTCCCTGCGTCACCACCCCTCCCCTCAGCTTCCTCTCCTCCCTCTCTGATTCTCTCTCCATTCCACTGTTCCCTCTCCCCCTGAGGTGAGCAGTATTCTCAGGAAGGAGTCACATGTACAGTTGCTAAACCAAGCAAATAAAACACTGTTATCATTTAAACGAAGCATTCACGAGTCGGCTTCTTTCAGTGTGTTCCTCGCTAATCTTACACTTTCTTTTTCAGCAAGATATCCTCTCTGCATGTGTGTTTTTCACGTGTGTTACACTTAATGTGGTTGGATAGGAGACCAATGATTTCTTTATAATTAATAGAAAGCATTGTTGGACTTTAAAATGTTAAGTTTATTTTTTTAATCCAGGACACGCTATTTAGATTGACTCAACTTGGGATGCCAATTTATTAATGGAATAAAACACAATATCTTATTGACACATTTTATGGTACACCAACAATGACTGAGATGAGCGTAGGAGTCTAAACCCGAGTTCGAAACAGTAGCCCTGTTTAAAAAAATCTTAAGAAGGTGTTTTCTGGAGAGATGGACTTATTAAACTAAGCAAACGTCTTAATTCACTGAATATGTCTGTGTTTAGAAACAAACATAACCTGCCTGTATTCGATGGCGGGCTGCTAATCTGAAAAACACAAACATAACTGTACTAGAAAGGATGCCGCTATCACGGATCATATGTAGGCTGGCAAATGTGACAAGTTTCTTAAGAGTTTTCTTTTTCACATATGACATTTTTTCACTTTGTCACCTGTTTTTGGGCCATCAATGCTTATAAACTACTCAAAATTAATTAGGGTTATTGGGATATTTCCGTATTCCACTTGATTGTTTATTCCTTGACATATCTGAATTTTTATTTAGTTTTTTGTGAATATTTTAGGTCCCCAAAACACATGTATTTCAATATCCCTATATTGTGAGAGGTGCATATAGCCATACGTGAGCATGAGGTGGACCATGTTCTGATGTTATTGAATGTAGTAATAGGCTAATTCACATTCGTTGCTTAAAAAGAAATGCTGTCTTATAGATAAATATAAAAATGAAAATGTGTTTCCGCCCGGTTTCGAACCGGGGACCTTTCGCGTGTGAGGCGAACGTGATAACCACTACACTACGGAAACAAGTGCTTAAAGTACGGAGTCGGTGAGAGTTTTGAAACACTATTAATAGACGATAGTGCGACGGATTTTTGTGATCAGAGATGTCCCCGTCTGGTTTTTTGTGTGTTGTTCTTTCACTCATCCGCGAAATGTTAGCTTCGACGTTAGCCTCCAGGAGCTACAGATAGCGAGGGAAACAGTTCAGTCTTCTTCTCTTTTATATAATTCACTCCTCCGTCCCACATCACACTGGTTGAGGTTGCTGAACTGTGTAATAATACTAATAAGTAATATCTACTGGATATTAATGCTTTAAAAACTCTTCTTTTTTCTGTGAACGTTGATGTATAAAAAGAAGGACGAGCTCATGCTGCCTTAGTCCCTGTTAATTTGACCTGTTCATGTCGAACAGCGACATCTAGTGGTCATCTAGTCATGAAAGCAGGTTCATCCTTCTACGCCTATCGCGTCGCTCACGCCGCCGGTCGCTCCGGTCGCTCCTCGTCGCCAGCGTCCATTGAAAATGAATGGCAGCTGGTCGCTCAAGTCGCTTTTGGTGTGAGCGCCCGGTAACGACACTTTTGGGCAAGCGCACTTTGCATTACCGTAAGTACTCGAAAGTTGGTCCGATCTGAAAAGTTGAAACGGTTTCTGAAAGGGGAGGTATTGCGCTTTAATCTCATTCCCGCGGTTGCAGGAACTCCGCCTTTTGTCTCCCTGCAGCGCACACACGTACGGAGTAGAGAGAGGCGGAGAAAAACAACAGCAGAGTAGTGACAGGAGCAGAGAAGCAACATTCAAACAAAACATGTCTGAAAGACGCTCCTCAAGGATAACACCACCACCACTGAGGTTTAGAGATGGAGTCCAGAGCAATGGAGCAGCTGAAGGAGCAACTTCTGACGAAGAAAGGTTATGTTAGACCGCTTGAATTTCCGTGTTGAATTCCCGGTGAATGAAACTCTCTGTGGAGAGTTTCATTCACTCAGAGTGAAGTTAAAATAATATTACTTACCAGTTTACTTATAGATGTACCATGCCTTATGTGTGATAGCTGAATATTTTTCTCCTCTACTTTCAGTTTGTCTTGTGATGAGGAGCAGCCGTGGAAGGGGAGAGGAAGAGAGACAGAGAGAGGAACAGGAAGAGGCCAAGCTGTTGGTTCTGGTGATGCAGCAGACCGTAGCCGCTCACCACATGGTCCAAGATGGAATAGCCTGGGAGAGCCGGATGATGGAGTCCCCAAACGACTCAAATTCTACCCCCGACGCACCCCTGGTGTCCAGCCCCCCCTCAATGTGGGAAACCCACCTCCAGGCGAAATCTTCAGGCACTTTTTTGACGCTGAAGTTTTCCAGTTATTGTGTGAAAACACACATAAGAATGCAGAGGAACACCTGCGGAGTGGGAGAAAGTTCCTCTGGAAGGAAATACATCCAGAGGAAATGAAAAAATTCATTGGCATATTGCTGTATATGTCAGTTGTGAGGCTGCCAAAAATTAGAGACTTTTGGCGCAGGGAAACAATTTTCCACATCCCATTCCCTGCAACCATCATGGCCAGAGACCGGTTCGAGGCCATCCTCTCCAATGTTTACATGAGCGACCCAGCAGAGGACCAAATAAATGAAGAGAAGAAGGGCACTGAAGAATATGACCGCCTCCACCAGGTCCAACCTCTTATGGAGATGATCTGCACAAGGTGCCAAGCCTTTTACCATCCAAGACGGCACCTTGCTGTAGATGAGAGGATGGTTGCAACCAAGGCCAGGCTCAATATAAAGCAGTATATGAAGGCCAAGCCCACGAAGTGGGGGCTGAAGTTCTTTGTGCTTGCAGATATCAACGGCTACACGATCAACTTCACCCTCTACACAGGCAAGTCCAGCATGTCATCAGGTAAGGGGCTCTCATTTGATGCTGTGACTGCTCTGGTGAAAAAAGAATACCTAGGATCTGGGTACATTGTCTATACAGACAATTTTTACACTAGTCCTCTCCTCTACACACACCTGAGCCAGCAGGGGTTCGGAGCCCTCACTAAAAGATCCCCGCGAGGCAGCATACGGTGGGTCAGGGACGGGGATCTTCTGTTTGTCAAATGGATGGATACGCGAGAGGTTTCCCTGTGCTCCACCATCCACCCGGTGTACAGTGGGGAGACAGTGTTGCGCTGGCAGAAGATGGAAGATGGGACAAAACAGAAGATCTCAATCCCCAGACCCACAGCAATCACAGAGTACAACAAGTACATGGGTGGCGTTGACACTTCGGACCAAATGATTGGGACAAATTCGGTCCACCATAAAACCAAGAGGTGGACCACTACTGTGTTCCAGCATTTGGTGGATATTGCGGTCACCAACTCCTTTGTGATCCACAAAGTCCAGTCGGCCAGCATGCAGCAGAGGCCACTCACAAGACAGGCCTTCCAGGAGGAGCTTGCTGCACACCTCCTGGGAGTTGATCTAAAAGGCAAGCCTGAGAAGACCAGTGGTCCATGCCAACACCTACCTGTCCCCACAGGCACTGGACTGTCAAAGGCTCAGATGGCCAGCGGGGGACGACGGCGGTGCAAAGTTTAAAAAATTTAAAAAATAATATTGTAAATATGTTTCATACTGTTAAAATTTTATATTCAGTGTTCAAAATCTGTTGTTCATGTACATTTGGACAATGTTTTCCACAGTAAAACTGTACAATCAAATTCCGTTTATGGTTTTTCTTCATTTAAAACAGCTTTTACACTCTTTTAACATGTAGTGATTTACAAATAACTGCCAGACATTTAAAGTTCCCAGTGTTCTGAAAAAATGGGCAAAAGCATTTACTCACAGGACATTTTCAGGCCCTTTTATAGTTAAATAAGCAATAAAGGTCCAGGCGGGAATTTTTAGGCTTAGGCCTAGCTGCAGTCTGGAGCCTTGAGAAAAAAAGTGGAATTAGCCAGAACATTTGAAAGAGCACAGCTCCCAGGTCCCTCCTTCTTCCTCTCTGCTGCCGTGGAGAGCAGGGTTATAGCCAGGGTAACAGAGTGGTGCAGCTCCCTCCACCTCTGAAATGACGCTCCAATATCTATCCTAGTTTTCTTTCCGGCTCAGTCCAATTCTATGTTTGTACACTGCTTTTCTTCGTCAATCTTCTTATTTCTTCTCTTTGACGTGACCAATGGTGGGGCCTTTTTCGGCTTTGTTGTTGTCTGTTCTCTGCCATTATTTACGGTTTGGTCTTGCGCTTGAACTTATCTGACCAGGTATGAACAGGCACTGCCTGCGCGGGAGAGGGTCACTGCCCAGTATACGCTGTTTGAGGGAGGGATAGCACAATTTTAGCACATATTACAAGAAAATAGTTACAGACTAAAGCATTAACAATGCTACTGCAAACCTGGGTGTTATATCCATCAACTCTTGGTGGATCAGTTCTCAACACCAAAAACCCAATGCTCCTCATCTTCATCAGTGGTGGAGGCAGCATCATGCTCATTTACACTCACACTCGAAGGGATTATATAGATTACAGGAGGAGGATGTTGTCTGTTATGGGACTATTTGAATGCAAAAAATAAAACAAAAATACTAATGTAATCTAATGATGTTTGCTTGTCTTCTGAGAAAAGCATTACAATATCTTGAATAATCTGTCATGAGCTCCATAATTCTCAGACATGTTCTGGCTCATTTACATCCAACAGACTCCATTACTACTATTGACAGCATTCCACTCCAGTACACATTTCCCAAACTATTATTGTGCTTTAGATGAGTTGATAATGATCTTGAGGGATATTTGGGCATCCAGTAGCTTATATGACATGCAAAGCACAAATGTAATGTATGAAGGAACATGTAAAAAGTCATTGTATGGGGGTTCAGCAGTGCATGTGATACTGCTGATATTGTCTGTGTGCTGTATATAAAAATGGGGGGGGGGGGGAATAGTGTTCCATGTGGCCAAAATAGCCAGTAAATGACAGTCCAGTAGTTGCATCGTCATTAACATCCAAAGTGAGTGGACTACACTTAACTGGGTTTGAAACCTTTCCCATTAACAGATACACATCACTTACACAGGCTCAAAAGGAAAGCCCGACCAAAAACACTTATTGTCTTTGCTGCTACATTTAATCCCACAAAAATGGCACACAGCACATCCACACACACACAAAGAAACAAATCAGGGACTGTGTCACTATTAAGACATTGGAGACCATTATTTCATCGACTTTAGCATGTAGTGTTTGTGTTAGTACCATAGGATATAATGGAAAACAAAAAGTCAGACAAGGCAGGAGTCGTTTTTGTTGTTTTATTGTGTTTTCTTACAAAAAAAACAGCCATTTTAATCAAAGAGACCGAAGCCCATGTCATCATCGGACTCCTCAGACTCTTCCTTCTTCTCCTCTTTCTTCTCCTCCTCCTTGGCTGTAGAGACAAATAAGAGAGGGTTAGGTTAACAGGGACAAAGACGAAGGGTGCACAAACTAACAGTTGCCGTCTCATTCTAGGAGACTACAAACACCAGGACAAAACACTGACTTTTCACGATTGCCTTAAAAGATAAGGGTTAAGTGTGACTTCTTTATGGCGAGAACTTAAAAATAAGTTTTCCCTCCAAATTGAGAAAGATTTGATAGACATTACTGACACCACTTAAGTTAGTAGGCTACACCTCAGAAAACGGGCCAGGGCCAGTCAGCCATGTCTTTTCCCTTAAAACTACATTGAAAGTGAACTATAGGAGGCTGGCTCAATTGAGTCCCGTCTTTTAGAGCCTGAAGTATGAGACTAATACAAGTCGGATCATCACTCAGTACATCATATTTTAGTGTGCAAGTTTCTGAAGTATTTGATTATGAAGGCCATCCGATTAGTTACCTGGGGCGTCACCAGCAGCAGCGGCAGCACCAGCTGCGGCGGCTCCAGCGGGAGCTGCACCTCCGGCTCCAACGTTGCAGATCAGGCTGCCGATGTCAACGCTGGTGAGAGCCTAAGAAACAACAACATTCACAGGTCAGTCAGTTAATTCACTAGTATGCTCCATTAATGCTTCTGCCAGTTTCATTTCGACTGTCAGGTCGTCGTCAACCACACAAACATTAAATCCCATCTCTTAATTGCTCATTATGCCAGATGCAATATTCTTTAAACTGAATACAAGTAATAATTTTACTTTTAATGTTGCAGATAACTGAATTTTTTTCCCCACTGGTGTTTTCCTCAACTGAGCCCAAATATTAACCGTCAGCCAAGATCCAGACAGAACTCTAGCTCTAAAAAGAAAGCCACAGACTCGAAGGTAATCTTTAGAACTCCTCACAGACACTCAAGATTTTAAAATGTTACAGACACTGAATCATCCTACTGATGACACTGCATGTGCACCACCTTATCAAATGTTGTTCATGACAATCTACACATCAGGGTTCAACAGCAGTTTATGCATGATGCCTTGACAACATGTGTGTTCTCTCACCTTGGCAAACAGACTTGGCCAGAAGGGCTCCACGGTGACTCCTGCAGCCTTGATCAGAGCATTCAGCTTGTCCTCCTACAGAAACAGAAAGCAGTTAATGTTACAGAAGCCACTGCAAATGTGTCAGTAATCAAGAGAAAAATGTTGGAACAAATTCTAGTCACTTGCTTGTTTTATTTTTTCCATTTTAGACTTTTTTTTTTTTTTATGTGACATCGTAGCTGTGCATGTTGAAGAAGATTGAATGAAAAACAGAAAGGGAACTGATTTTTCTGATAATCACATTAGGGTTAACCAATATGGCTTTTTCAGGGCCGATACAGATATTAGAAATCAAGTCGACTGTAAAGCAGTGTTGTTTGGACCCGATATTCAGTTACTGGAAGAATGTAATTGTCCAAATGTCAAATGATCAGCGATTGAATAATCCTAAATGCTATTTACTCCAATCTTATTTATTCTGTCCTCATAGTCCTTGATTTGTTGCATGTTACCAATCAGATATTCTTGTGAGAAGATGTGGCATCAGAGCCAAAGTGGAACCTTTTTCAATTAGTTTATATTACCAACAATCTGACAGAAAAATCAAAGATACCGATACTTGGATAAATGCTGAATATTGGCCATGATAATCTACCCCAAGTCATTGAAAATCTCCTAGTTCCCACTTTCTCAAATATATGCCTTAAACTTCTGTTCCATATCAACAATGAAGTTGACTTGTGTTTAGTGAAAACAAGTTTAAAATCATTTTGAACTCAGAATACATAAATGACAACTACTTACATGTATTCATTGCAATCCCACTACCGATTATGCAGATGGTTCAATGCGAGCATGCTAGGATCTGATCTGTGCCCGGTTTGCACATCACACTGATGCTGTGCAGCATCCACGTGTGTCAAACCTGTCATAACACTGACCAAACAAACTACAGAATCATGAATGAGAAAAGGCAGCCACGCTCTAGAAAGTGATAACTCGTTGCAGATAACAACAAGTTGTTTAAGTTTGTAAACCTTCAGAAAGTAAAGCATGGGGTGCTGCTGTTGAGATTCACTAGCTTAGCGTTAGTTAGCTCCTGTCACTGGGGGGGATGACTTTACTAAGACTCCAGCGTTTACTAGAGTTTACGACATGTTACGGGAGACAACAACTACTCTCACTGGTTGTAAATATGACTCACGAATGTCACAACCCATCCAAGAGCCGTCCCGGTACAGAAACGTGGCCTGCCGTTAGCTAGCTAGCTAAAAGCATGCCGCCATTTTTAGCCGAAGGATTTGACAGTTTGTACACATACGTCTTTAAATATATTTTTGACAGACATATCGCTATCCCCGTTAGTTACTTGAGTCCCCCCTCTCTCGGCATTAATATTTGAGGCTTTCACAACACTACCGGGGCTCCACTAAAGAGGTATCGGCTGGGCTGTCAGGGATAAGCCGGTACACTTACGGTGACGGCGACTTCATCGTCGTGGAGGATCAGAGCAGAGTAAATGCAGGCGAGCTCGGACACGGAGGCCATTGTAGATGTTGGATTTTATGTTTCTCACGTTGGATGCCTAAATTTGACGGTGCTAGTCGCCGGATTGAGGGCCTTAGCTTCGGGTGAAGAACCAAGCACCTTAGGCTCGTAAACGTCGTAGAGCGGAAAAGGAAAGAGAGAGGGCGGGAGCTTGGCGTATATAGAGTGCGTCAGGCCTGCGTGACTCAGACGTCAACACGCAAATGAAGTGACGACAGACGTAGTCTACATTAAAGTCGGCCTGTTTCTCAAACTTTATTTTTTTCCTTATTTCGACAATTTTTATTCCTATTTTAATGTATTTGCTTTAAAAATGAATAAAAAATAAAACAAAGTTGTCAAATTCCAAAACCAATTTAAATACACTGCTCAAAATTAGTTAGGGATATTGTGATGTTTTAGTGTTTTATTTTTTTCTTTATAGTTTTTATTCTGTGTTTTGTGAATATTTTTGGTCCCCAAAAATAATAGAACACATTTCTTTTGACTTATATAGTAAATCCATGCACATGCATATATGCACCCGTACCCCAAGATCCCCATCTAATTTTGAGCAGTGCATATTTTTTGTATTCACACTCAAGTAGCTTAAATATATTATTCAATCTTCATACTCATATTTTTATATAAATCTATTATAACTTTAAATTAATTTACATTGATGAGTTTTAAGTTTAATACTTGTTTGTATTAAAATATTATGATCTGAATATGTACACAGAGTGCACTGTATCAAACGTCTGGTTGGAGGTTAAATTATATTTAGAAGTTTGGCACTGTGCCAATCAATATGCATGCTTTGTTCAGTTTCTATTGCTGTTATCACTTAAAACCAAATTGTAAAATACACACAGAATCAATATACATGTTATAAATCCAATGCAAATGATGTTTTCAGTCAGTCAAGTTTATTTCATCTCAATTTAAAAACACAAACATTACAATAAGTAAAACCCTTTCAAGGCAAATCTTGCCAGGCTGCATGTACACAGGAACAAAAAAACTTGCGCTGGATCTTTGCACATAAACCTAATTTATCCTGATATGTGAAAATGGACTCAGCTCATTCCAAGTAGTCGTTCTATTTAAAAAAAAATAAACACGAAAATAGAAGTATGGCAAAACCCCCCCCACAAAAAATGTGACTCAAAGTCCAGATGTAGTAATACTTTTCTCAAGTCTCACCGTTCACTGTTTCCCCCCCACAATGTCAGCATCGGTCTAAAAACATCAGATGGACCATTTACAGTGAACATAGAAAGCCTCCGAGAATCATTCTCACATTTGGCACTGACGTATTTTCTTGGCCCTGATATGTAAAAAATACTCGAGCAGGTACAACTACAAAAACTAGACTGGGCGGAGTTGACAGTGTGGCGTTCAGGGGCACCCTCCTGTGTTACAGTGTAATAAAAGTCAGCATCATTAAACAAGCGGACAGAGCGGACAGTTTCCCTCAACAGGTTCCAGCAATACATTCAAAAATGTTCGTACCGATCTAACGTGGCAACAAATAGTCTATCTGCTTCTACTGCAGCTCATGATTCTGTAATGTTCCGGCAATTCATCCCCTTCACCAAGGCAACAAATTGGAATAGTCTCCGTTGCTTCCATTACAGCCATCACATGAGCACAGGTGGAGGGTACATTACTAACATCTCAAAGTTAAAATTTTGTATTTCATATGCTGACAATTATCTTATTTCTTTCATTTTCGTTTTCAAGCATGTATTCTGTATATTTTCTTACTTTAAAAACAGTGTCTGACATTCTGGAATTTGTCAACGAGTATTTTAGCTTTGTCTGCACGAGAATTCAGGATAAAAATGTTGGCGTATTTACATACTGATGCTTTAAAATCAGCATTAAGTGAATATAATTAAAGCGCTCACATTCTGTGTCAGCAATATTTACAGTAACTGAGCTAATAAAACATCCTGTTGTTGTTCACATATGTCAGCGATGTCGACCATTGCTTAATATTATCACAGTTACCGTGACAACCAGTTTCCAAGCTGTGATAACGATTATGATTACGATTACAATTCCAAGCTATGATTACAATTGGGGACACGAAGGGAAAGCTCTGTTGTATCGGGTTTTGCACTTATGGAATTACATTGAATGAAAACATGGAAAATCAGTACATTTAGACTTTTGCAGATGGAATTAGACTCTCCTCAAAATCAACCCTTTCAGTTAACTGGAATTTTGACATTTAAAAGTTTAAAATGATAATCCTTTTTTTTGACAATGCAATAACATTTCTGAAAATAAAATATCTACATTGGTTCTCAAGAGGAAACTTCAGCTTAAAATGGGAGCCCACCCCAGTGTTATAAATCTGATTCTTCTCTTGCTGTTGAGCGCAACATAATAAGTATTTGCAGACATCCAAAAACCAAGGTACACCCCCCCCCCCCCCAAAAAAACAACAAAAAAACAAAATTGAATGGAATGCCTTGACATCATGTTTGGAAAAAAAAAGGAAGAGCTGAATTTATGGCTGAGAGGGCTGAGAGTTGCCACAAACATCTACCTGTCTGACCCGTGGTAGACACAGTTGCAATCGGGAAGGAAGTTCTCCAGCCACTTGCACCAATCAAAAACTTTTTTTTCCCCCAGGTAGTTGCGTTAGTTTACCCTTCCAGACGGCAAAAGACAGATACGCAGATGTAAACCTCTTCACATGTTGCACTAAGGGGAGAGGTGAAGAAGACAAACACCGCGAGGATGTCGATACACCTAACTGACAATAAACAGAAAAAAAGTCTCTGGACTGTTAAACCAGCCCAGCTCATACCACTGGACCGAAGACAAAACACCGCAGATACCAGACCATGGAAGCCAATAACCCTTCTTTCCTCTTTAGTCCTTGTGAGTCTTTCCTTTGGGTTTTTCGTCGTAGGAAACTCCATATTCATTTACTCTTGTTTTGTCCACTGGGTAGAGCCTGTGGAGGAGAAGAGAGAGAGTTGCAGGTTTGGATACTGTTGTTTATTTTGTTTGTTACCTAGGAATCTATGTGTGTGTGTGCGTGAGTGCATGAGTGCGTACCATCTCTGGTAGAGGTAAATGAGAAACACCACATCGTCTCTGAAACAGGCCAGTCTGTGGGACGTTGGCATGGTGATGATGAAGGCGAACACATCGTCGATAAAGGTATTGAACGCCTGACAACAAACAAGAGATGACAATCAATTAACAATTATACAAAAAAAAAAAATGCACCAATCACTAAAAAGGATAGTCTTTTGAAAATTACAGTTCTCACCTTGTACATGAAGGCTTTCCAGGGGAGGTGGGCCACAGATTTCAGCTGCATAGATCAGTGGAATGTTTGAAAGACAAAAACAGTCAATCAAATCAAATCAAATCAAATCAGATCAGATCAAATGTGAGGCAATATTGGAACAATTGCATTCTTTTGGCTAGCTTTCCTAGAAGATCTGGAGCAGTTAAAGGTGCAGTCTGTAGAATTTAGGGGGTACATTGACAAAAATAAAATGTTAGTTACCTGAAGGCCACTATACCTTCTACATGTTTATAAAGGGAGGAGTATTCAGTTAGTTGTAATCTGCAGCCTCATAGCTAGATGGCACTAAATCCTACACACTAGACATCTAGCGTTTTTCCTATGGAAACCTTTTAACCCACTACTTGCACTATGGTGCTGTTTTTCTCTGAGTCAGTCCCTGATTTTTATTAAAAGTAAGACCATAACCACAATCACGTTTACGATTATGAACTGACCTTATAGTTGACAAACAGTTGAGGAAGCATGAAGAGGAAGCCAAATGCGTATACACCTGGAATGGTTGAGAATACAGTGAAAAGCCTTTTCTTTCCAGTCACATAATGGAAATCGATGGCACAAGCAAGGTTTATGTGTTTGTAAAATGCTGTTCCGATCGAAAGTGTGAAGAGATTTTTGATAAAAGCTTACCGTTGACCAAACTGTTGATCAACCACGAGTACCAGCTGAAAGAGACACAGAGAAACAGATGAAGGAAATGTGACATCAGTACCACATAAATAGTAATCACAGTATATAGATGCACAGACTCTTACCTCTTATATCGGAGGAATATTAGCGCGTACCCAGCCCCTCCGATACACAACGGGTAAAGGAGGTATGAGAGATACTTCATGGCCTACAGAGAAACACAACGCACATAAGAAACACAGCTACAACATAATATATACTGTCCAGTAACAGAATGACTCAAGTTAATACATGACAACAATCCTATCCTTACAATGCCGGATACCTCCAAGGCTGTAGATAAATGAGATTTCTTGTGTTTTTGTTGAAGTCACCCTTTAAAGAACTCCCTTTAAATTGCTTTAATGGTGATTTCCTGCCTCAACACATATGGTTTTTATTTGGTATTGTATTGTCTATGCACATATGACTGCGTGAGTCGATCGGGTCTTACCAGTGTGTCGTACTCTTCTGTTCTCCTCTCTGATTCATCCAATTTCCCAAACTGTTCCACAGAAAAAACAACACACACAGACACACACGTTGGAGAGGTTAGTGGCCCTGAAATATGTGAATAATATGTGAGCCAATCAAGCCAACAAGGCCGATCATTTTATCTATTACAGGTGTGTAATCCTGCCGACGCTATGGCATAAAAAACATTTTTCGTCTTCATGGCTGTTAAAATGTGGCACTCCAGCACATGCATGGTGCTTTTCTGTTTCAACCCACTGTAATTTAGCAGAGAGCTTTTGATACGAAATGAAATGAATTATCAGGGCACAGGAGCTCGAGGAAACGGTGCTGATGGATTTACTATCAACGAGCAGTAAAACAGTGTCGAGCAACCTACCGAGGAAAGAGCTGTTTTATAATGAGCTGTACAAAAATAAATGAGAGGTGACAGAAAAATGATCAAGCAGTAACACACACACACACACACACCTGGAATTCTGGTTTGCCTCCTCTCCAGAACACCTGAATCTTAAAGGCCTTCTTCACTTTCCACACCTGCAATGAAAAACAGAAAAAAAAATGTGAACGGAACTGCAACGTAGAGAGATAATGTAAGGTCAACAGAAGAAGTTCTCAGGTGCGTCTGTATTCTTTATCTTTGTGTGCTCACTTCAATCATGGAGCCGATGGCGGCAGGTATGAGGACAAGCAGGCTGGTCTGCTCGTCAAACAGATAGAGGAAAATCACTATGGTGCTGAAACATCGCCAGAGCACTGGAAAAACAAAACAAAACACACAAACATGAGATGTTGCTCTGTGACGGCTTTGCCTCGGTTACTGTTGGTCAAGATTTTAATCCTGTTATCCACAATTTCAAAGCATCGTATCATATTATGTCCACACAGATGTTATAGTTGTCTCACTGTGCTAAAGCTGGCCGAACAATTACAAAAAATACTCAGAATCCTGAAGTTGTAGCAGTGTAGGCCTCTTTCTTACACAGCTCTGGGCTAAGCGTTCTGCAGATGGTTGGATCTTACAGCCAGAAAAGCATGTAAGAGCATCCCTTCTTCTGTTACAGAGCAGAAGGAAGCAGAATGCAACATCTGGCCACCCAGCAGTCCAGACTCACTGAGTCAGACAACACAACAACACGCCATCGCTGATGCCTGGTTTATTGTGGATTCACTTGTTTTACACATTTTTCTGACAGTTACATACACTCTGCTGTACTTGCTCTGTTGAACCAGTCAAAACAGGTGTATAGTGTGCAGCTGAATCTACAGATTTTTTCAATTTTATCATCTATTTTGCTTTTTTTTCCTTTCTCCTTTTTTCACGAGAATGAAGTTATTCACCTGCTTTGCTGGACATTCCCACCATGCTTTTCTTCTGCTTCCAGAAGCTGATGTCATTCTTGAACGCCAGGAAGTCAAAAAGGAGCTTAAAAAAAAAAAAAAAAAATGAAAGAATTTTGGTGAAACACTTAAATCTGTTAAACCACTGTTTTTTGTGAACCGTTTATTATCAGTACAATATATCAGACAATACTATGCTCATGTTATGTTATAGTGAAACTGTTGCATTCAACGGGTGTTCTGAGCTGACAGAGCAAGGACTATGGCAGGAGATGGAGAGCTGGAAACTGTGTTTACATCATTGATGCTTAGTCCAGATGCTTAACTCTTAATGTGAAAATGCCGACCATATCATTATCACAATCTTTCTGCTGCTGTTTACATTCACCTTGATGCAAATTTTAAAAATGCACTACAGAAGTATTTCCTGAGTGTATAATTGTTCATGTATATGTCTGTTTTGTGTCTGATTAGCATAGAGAAACTACACACTTTCATTTCATTAGGGCAATCCTGTGTTTCACAATGACAAATGAATTAATTCTTGTTATAATACCTAAGAATCAGACTTGCATCAGTAACCAATTATAGTGTGTTTGAAGGTTATGCAACTTCAGAATTTTAGGCTTGCAGGAACCTTTATCGCCTGAACGTTTATGCATGAAAGTTTCATGTCAAGAAAAATGAGGCTTACATGGAAGGCAGCCACAAAGAAGGTCAGAGCCAGGAAGTACAGGTTGGTATCCACAAAGATTCCTTTAATCTCATCTGCATCCTTTTCTGTGAAACCTGCAACACACACAGCAGAGAGAGAGCACAGGAAGGAATGTATATGGTGTTAGAGTGCAAGCCTTGCAGACATTGTATGTGTGTATGTGTGTGTGTGTGTGTGTGTGAGAGAGAGAGAGAGAGAAAAAGTGATTATAATACCAAACTGCTGCAGAGAGTAAACAGCATCTTGCATGTGGATCCAGAATCGTAGCCTCCCCAGAGAGATGGAGTCGTAGGAGATGGTCAGAGGGAGCTCCATTGAGGTACTGTTGATCTCCTACAGATAAACACACATGATTATCTAAATTCAGCTACTGAAGTATTGATGATCTGCTCTTAATCTCTTAAAAGCGACAGAACAACATACTTTTTTAGATGTGTAATAGCTCAAAACGGCTTTAAACTAGTGTCATAAATACTTTTTTGTCCCTGTGACATTTAGCTGAGACAAACTTTATTCTGAATCAGACTGCAGTTCATGTCTGGGGTCAGTGAAAACACACCAACAAGGAGTCTAAATCATTGGGCAATAGTGTAAATATTTAATTTGACCTCTAAACAAGTTGAGTAAGGCAATGAATAAAAGAACAAACAGTGCATTTGAGAATCTGACAGGGTTGGTCATTAGCAGCGTATTATGTAATACTTATTTCAATGAAAAGGCTTACCACAAGGTCCTTGACCCGGTTGCTGAGCTCATCAACAAACAGCAGAGGTAGATAAACCATCTTCTTACCATTTTGGAATCTGAAACACAGAAAAG
Source organism: Diplodus sargus (assembly GCA_903131615.1). Classification (NCBI taxonomy): domain Eukaryota; kingdom Metazoa; phylum Chordata; class Actinopteri; order Spariformes; family Sparidae; genus Diplodus; species Diplodus sargus. The sequence continues at coordinate 6,169,750 of CAEMYA010002128.1, read as the reverse complement.
CAGAACATCCTCTGACGCTTCTGGATCCTTTTTTGTTTTTGCTGCAGCAAGTTTTGCTGAGGATTGTACAGGCTGTGCACGCTATCTTACACTCTGAGGTATCTGTGGACATCACCGGGGAGGGACTCCCTGTCGAACACAAAGTGGTCGCCGACAATGTTGAGTGTCAGGCGGGAGCGCCAGTGGGAGGAGGGGTGATCCGTGGGAACCCCTGCTGCGGGGTTACCGCTGCTCCGTTTCTTCTGCTGTGCTTCTTCTTTCTGACTCTGTGTGGGTCAAATAGAAAAAAAAAGTTCCTCTTAAATCAAATTACCAAACTCTTCTGGAGAGACGTTACATATATTAATAACAAACATCACACAAAATTAATGACTCCGTACCTGCGTTTGATCCTCTCCGGATATCAGGGAGATCTCAGGCAGTTTAGGGACCATGTACGTGGTGAGCTGAGCCACCAGGTGGACCTGTCGAGGATCCTCCCACGGGGTGACGCCGGCTTGATGGACAAATATGAGCGCATATAAGGTTCCATTGTTACGAGTCTTCTTAGGGAGGGAGACGTTTACTATTCTGGAGAGAGAAGGAGGAAAGTTTATGAATGGAAGGTATATTTGTTTGAATTACTGTGTGATATGTATTAGATGTGTAACACTTTTTTTTTGTTGAAAATACCTTAAAAAGTGTCTTACAAGGTGCAATATGTAAGAATTAACCACCTGTCGAATTAGACCCGGACTCCAATTCTTACTCATTGTCCCTGGATCTGATCGGTTAAAGGTGCAGAGACACTTTATGTCTCAGGCTTATTATAACTCCATCTTCTGTCTAATCTAAAAAGAGACGACTAGAAAGTGACAGTACCACACACCTCTCAAACTTGCTGTTGACATCAAATGTGTCCTCTCTGTGGATCAGAGTATGTCCTCCCTCTGCGTTGCGGCGCACTGCAGTGTAGATACTTAACTGGATACACACAGACAGATTTTACACATATTACTACATGTATTAACCATACTACTGAGACAGATGAACAGAAAACCCTCCGTCCCTCCACAGTACTGACCTGTAGTTTCGGGTTCCCTGCCAGGAAGGGCGTGATACAGTTGTCACCCTTGGGGCTGTCGCAGGGTTTAGTGTACACAATCCCGTACATCACCCAGCAGGTGTGGAGCACGTACACCACAAAGACACCCACGATCAGGGTGGTGAATGATGTTTTCAGGAACATGATGCTGCTGCTGCTGCTGTTCGCGTCGTGTCGTTGCGTCGTCTCCTTCCGCTAGCTGAGCAGCAGGGCCATATGTCTGCAGATGGAGGGATCATAGATGGAGGGTTAGAGTGTAGAGTGGTGATAATAGTTTATTGTTTAGCCTATTTTTTTTTTTTTACAATAATAAAGGCTTAAATCTTTTTCGTCAGTGGGCTCGCTTCTCAACTCTTACCAACTTGTCGACAGAGATAAACATGGCCAAAAGTGTGAGGACACCTGAACAGAAGATTGTGGAGTCTGGCTGCAGGAACTGTTCCCAAAAAAACATTTTCTTACAGACATAGCTTTGGGAAACACTGTCATGTCTGGACAAGTTTCCCTCAAATGTTGATTTCAGTGGTGTTGATACAGGGTGGTCCAAATACCCAGAGCCATGCTGTTTTGTGATAAGATGTGCTAGAATGAGATCTCATGCATGAAACTAGTCTTTGCCCTGCCTTTCTACAACAATAGACCACAGGCTGGTTAAAGACATGTGCCGGAGCGGGCTCCTCCAGTTCTGTACCACTCAGCTGCAACAAGAGATGAAATGAAATCAGGGACTCACATCTCTAACATTGACATTGATGGACAAAACCAGATTCGCGTAGATTTCTGCAGCTGACTTGTTGTGACCACTCAGCCGAGTCACTGACAGTTGAGGCTCGTCAGACCACAGATTTGTTATTTGCATGAGGCTACAGTAAAAACCGAGCTGTTTTCTGTCAGATAAGTGATTGTAGCTGGACTACAGGCACTCTAAAGCCCTTTAACTTACTCGAACTCACAGACACTTGCTGCCAACTTGTCCATATGGCTGCTGCTCTCTGGTTTTGCTCGTCACGATTTGTTTTCTAATGTTTCTTGAAAGCTGCTGTCTTTAACTCATCTATCAGAGCGTCAGTGTTGCCACGGTCGAAGGTTTTGTATGTATTTATCGCCCCTATTTCGTCTCATACAATAAAAGTGGCATTCGGACGTGAAACGAGGAACGTACCGGTGTTTAATGTGGCAGGCTGTCAGTGACAGGACACTCTCAGCTGGATCATTGGCTGGCTATCCGCACACTCACTTTTACCGAGCCCGCCGGGCGATAAGACGCGACGACATCGTTTCTTCAAAACCCTCCACCGCCGTTTTCAGCTGAAGACATCTGCTTTCTACTCGGCTGTCCTTTCCATTCAGGCAACAACACGTCGCGACAGAAATTGAAAGCTGAAAGCGTGAGGTGGACTTCGATTTCCGCCGTTCGCTTCCTGGTTGGTTTCCTTGACGAGATTTTGGGAGGGAGTGATAACGCGAGACTTCAAGTCAGACAGAGAGACACAGAGGATGAACAAAGCAGTTATTTAGCCCGAAGCTAAAGAAATTCATTTTAAAAATGAATTGATGATTTAAAAAAAAAAAAGTCCTTCCAGCGATTTTATTTCTAGGTTAAAATCTAATGTTGTCAGTAAGACTTTCGTTCATTTTGCAATTTGGATATTGGATTTGCATAATACATACAAATGAATCATTATCATTCGTAATTATTAACCATTATTGAACTCCCTTGTTGTTTGTACCTGTCTTGTTTAATAAAACATTTAAAAAAAACATCTGTTCAGACCGT
>CAEMYA010002128.1:6145542-6166020 GCA_903131615.1 Diplodus sargus | reverse complement strand
TGAACAGTTTGATGGTTGAACGGTTTTTCTAGCTGAACGTATGCTGAAGTAGCAGCAGAACGCAAATGAATGGGAACATTTTTGCAGAAAAAGCTGAATATTTCCAGAAGTAGAATAGATAAAAAAGCCAAAATGACAAGCCATCTTTAAAATGTTGAACATTGTGTTGAACGCTTCTGTAGCTCAGAGGAAAAGTGAGCAAAAAAACATCCATAAACAGGAATAATAATTAATACATTCCAGAAGAACAATTAAGTAGTGTGTATGTTGCCTTTTACAGCTGTAGTTGTTCAAGGCTGAGCTCACTGCAACTACTTTTTATGAACTACTGTTAATCTGTAACATGTTTCACAACTATCCTGTGAGAACCACACATCTCCTTGAAGTGAACTCATAGTGTCAGACAAACAGCCTGATTACATCTTTTTGACGATGCAGTCTCAAACTAATCCCTGAGGATTCAGATGCGGCATTCACACTCATAATAATAACAACTTTAACAAATTCCAGAAGGGCAATAGTCCTAAATAGACTACTACTATCTTCTGGCTGAGTTTTAACGTTGTTACTGAGTTTGTCGTCCTGTTTTTTCTGGTTTACAATGATTTCTGCTTATACTCTTATTCCTATATTTGCACATATAACTTTTTTATTCAATCAGAAATGTCACCTTTGTACTCAAATCTGGTAAAACTGAACCTCTACAATGAAAGTTACATATAAAGATGGGAAAATTATTGTCCTTTTTTCTTTTTAGCCTTTTTTGATTTTATTCTTTTATTTATTACTGTTCTTCTCTATCTTTCTTTTTTCTGGGATTTTACCGTTTTATGGACTTTATTCCTTTTACTCATAGGTAATCATATTGCCTTTTTGTGTTTTTTTTACGTTTTCTGTTCCACCCTCTTGTTTTACCTTCACCTCAGATGAAGTTTTCTTGTGTTCATCTTGACCACAGTGTTTATTCTGTAACAGTTTCCTGCTTTTGCTGGGTAGTCAAAGCACTTTGTGAACTCTGTTTTTAAAAGTGCAATACCAATACATTTTATTAATTAATAAAGGTTTCCTCATTTCTGTCTATTTCTCCATTGTGAGAGGGATCTATAGAGGTGAGAAGGTCACAGAAGGAGCTGCTTACTTCTCCCTATGAAGCTGTAATGTCGATGAAACCGACTGTCCTTGTGTTTCACCAAGGCGTCACTCTTCTCAACATTTTCTAGAGGATCTATGATGTAATCTTTCTATTCGTTCCATGCTTTCAAAACACAGTGCCATGACCCGGAATTGAACCGGGGTTGCTGCGGCCACAACGCAGAGTACTAACCACTATACGATCATGGCTAGGAAAAACAACCATGATGCAAATTAATCAAAGTTACATATAAAAAGTAGCATGTAGACAACTTGGTGCAAAAGTAGACCTAAACATATTTCAGTTTTTTCAATCACAAATCTCTCACAAAAGACAGCACAACAACCAGTCAAAACCAAGTCCTCGACAGTGACGAGCTACAACGTCCAGCGATAATTCCCATTGATACTTATTTCAGTAAACCAAGTCATTAAACAATAAAATACACACGTGTAGCATTTATTTACTTTTTCAAATGTGTCCTGGATCAGCAGCAATAACAACGAATCACAGACAACAAGCAACAGATGGTCTTATAGACAGACTTAAGCAAGCAACCTAACAATAAGTGGTTATTTTCATGAGTTACCTCTGAGTTTTATTTTTTTTGTGTATCAAACAGTCCACCAACTTTACCTACAATAAATGATTTGATTTTATTGGCAAATTAAAGGTGCACTATGTAGTTTGGGGGAATACGTTTTAATCAGAAGAGAAAGACTGATTCTAAATGACCTTAAAGGACGACACCATTTCATACCGTTTTACTTTGTTTACCTGTGGCGGACCCTGCCACGTTTCTAGCTTAAAAAAACATTGTTCTGGGAACCTTGTCTTCCTCTGACAATCAAAATAAATAATCAGAGTTTGTATTGTTACCTAATTGAAATGAAATGGAAATATTAACATTTTGAGTTTGAATTTCTTCTCTAAAACTACATAGTAATTAAAGTAAACTTGAATTCAGATAATTAGTGTGTTATGCAATGTCCTAAAATCCTAGTGTCTGGTAAGGGCGAGTGATATTTATTTCCGTGTTGGATGTTTTAGTCATGTCATGTCATGAATAACTGAGTGTTGTTGAAATGAAAATAAAAGCATCTGCATAGAAGTGTATGTGACTCATTCACAGTGTTATACTTTTAATCTCATCCAGCTTTGCTTGCATAAGACCTTTTTTTTTTCTTGCTCGTTCCCGTTTGCTCCTACACCAAAACAATGAGATAAGCTGATTTTTTTTTTCTTTTTCCCTGCTTCCCACACTGTTGTTGTTCCTCAGGTAACACCAGCCCCTCGCTTCAGCCCACGTCTACCCAGCCAGCCCAATCGTCCTGACAGAAACAGAGCTACGTACTGTTTATTATGGGACTTTGGGCTTATTATATTGCAGAAATAACAATACCCCCCACCCCCAATTCTGTTTCTGAGTTATATTAATAATAAACACTCTGTTATATGGGACAGACACTGAACAACAACAGCAACCTTCAACACCGGTCGGCCCCGAGTTGAAATGATTTAACAGCTCACACCAATTTCTCCTGCATGACCTCAGGGCAGGAAAAACATAAAAGTACATCACTGATTTTTGTGTTTACCTGTATTTGCCCAAATTTAGAAACAGAAACTGTGACATTTAATCAGTGACTTTTAACCAACCGGTGTTTGTCCTTAAATGACATCTGTTTTAATCGTCTGTGTGCTTAAGAAGGTCAAGTTCACCTTCCTCTGAGCTCTGGCTCGTGGCGCTGACCTGAGTCTTAATGAAGCCCTCGTATCTCACCATGTTTTCTTATCTTGCATGTATAACAGCCTCGCTCCTTGACCCCCTGCAGTCGAAACTAAGAGGGTGAATGTTTCACCGCCGTGTCGACACGCTCCTCTAATTTGTCCGAGAGCAGCGGCACTCTCAGGATATTGCATTTGGGATATACAGTAGCTGTACATTCGGCGCCATCATCCTGGAAGTGCTCCGTGGGCAAGTTTCCCAGCTTGAACATCACTTCATAAATCTGCTGCTGGATATTATTAGACTACCTTTACAGTGACCCCACCTGTCTTTGCTGTATCACCGAGAGAGATGTGTTGCTCCATCCCCTACACTACTCCCTGTGCGCCGATGACTGCGCCTCTTACTTCCTGGCCGTCAGATGGTCGACGACCCTTTGGGGCCTCATGAGCACGGATGACTGGACCGCCCCCTGCCACGATCCGGTGAAAACTATTCCCATAGTAAGTTACAATGAGGAGATTAAAAAAAGTCATAATTAACAGATAAAAAGTTATAATAATAAGATAAAAAATAATCGTAAAACTTGTATCTCACAATTATGAATTTTAATCTCATAATCTTGATTTTTGTGTCTCAAAATGATGACTTTTAATCTCATAATTATGACTTTTTAAACTAAATTTCATGACATTCTATCTCAATAGTATGACTTTTAGTCTCATAACTTTTGAAATAAAATCGAAATATTATGACTTTTTCTATCATAATTTTAACTTTATCTTCAATCTCATCATCATGATTTACTGTGAAAAATATTTGTTCCTTCAAGCTTTGATTCTAAAAAATATTACTTCCACAGCCAGATGGTTTGTCACACTGTCACTACCTGAGAAAGTCATCCTTGAGAAAACTGCTCGGACAAGGGCAGGCACTTTCAAAAAACACTTTGGCAGTTGATTGGACGACCCGCCTCTCTGTCGCAGTCTATCACAGGCTTACTTCAACCGATCAGGTCAACAGCAGGACAGTGCTACCGCCAGTGGAGCCAGGTGGGAAATCCAATTCTCTTCATCAGGAGACAAGTGAAAACATCTTTTCTATAGATAGAAAGCCTTCAGTGCCGTTCTTTGCTATTTTTTCAATGAAGAGATGCTCTCCAGTTCTGATGTATCTGATGCTACAGCAGCCATGATAACCTCTTTGGGAGCTGCCACTGGTAATTTGAAATTAACAGTTGCTTCTTTGCTGGTTGTTTGCCTTCAATTTAGGCAGGAAAGTTTTCTGATGGTTTTCTGGTGGACTTTAACTTTGGTAGGATTTTGAATGCAGGATCTTGACTTAGAGTGGCTCTTATTACATTGTTGTCCTATATTGACATTATTGCTAATGTAAAGGATCTAAACACTTCTTCCACCACCGGATATTATCAGTGTGATCAGATGTAACATGTGTCATGCAGTCTAATATTTGGTCTTTCACAAGTTTTCATTTTTAAGATATAATAAATCATTGTAATCAACAAAAAAAGAGTTGGCCTACATGAGGAAAAAAGGGATCTGCATTAAGATCAAACTTCCCAAAGTGAAGTAGTCATGTGTTTCTGAGCCTTTGGGCGGAACAGTGTGTCAAGAGCAGAAATGCAAAGAAAAAAAATGGGCACCGTTTTAAATATATGACCAAGAGAAGGGCAGAACTTTCCCCCTGATGCATTCCATGCCCATTTTCTTGTCAGATGTGATTAAAGGGCTTCAGCCTATCTCATACCAGTGATGAACTTGTTCCCTTCCCTCAGGAAACACGAGTCACATACATTAGCTAAATTGCAGAATTTTTCGGTCCCCCGTGAGCCCGAGTGCAGGCGGAGATCCTCGGGCAGATTCCTCTAACTGCTCCTCAGACTCAGCTTGAGACTAAAGGTGACCGGACTCTTTCCCTCTCGACTCTCAAGCACCCAGTCAGGGAATGTTACGCCAGCAGCTTCACTGTCCATTAAATCACTTCCCCCTCTTACTTTATTCATAAAGAGCTAATCTGTTAAGGCCACTTTTTTGCTTTATTACTAGTGTTAATGTATTTCTTTAACACAACGGCGGAGTATTACCATTTCCTGCCATCTTATACTACGCTTCAGAGGCAAATATTGTACATTTTGATCATCTTGATTTGTTTGACAGCTGTAGAAACTTTTCAGTCTGGAGAATTTAGGTACAAAACACGTGATCAAGTCACACAGTATGATCACAGTTCACACAACGGTCACAAAGAGCTCACGGAGGTTGTAGCTAGAATCTGCAACCTACAGCTGCCTCGTCTTAACCAAAGGTTCCTATGACGCGGAGGCCGTCACTACAGCTTCTGCGAACATCGAGCTAACTAGCTGTGTTAGTGAAGGACAAAGATCAAGCAGTTTGAAATACATTAAATATATTTTCCATTACACACAGGATCACGTTGCTCGATCACATTTTAAAACACTACAAATTATATGAAGCCATAAAAAATCCTGTGAAGTCGGCATAGAGAGTTATAGTATAGAGAGTCGCTGCAGCTAAGATGATACTGGTTTCAAGTATGTTTCAGCTGTCTCAATGCTGATCTTTGGTCGGGCTTGGACTCTAGATGAATATCAGTCTGGAAGGAAGTCAGTGAATTAGCTAGCTAGCCACTTTGTTTGGCCCCTTGGATTTGGATTTACACAGCTGCTCTTGTTGTTGTAAGCGGTGCTGGTTCGGGCATGTGTGAGCAGACCAATCAGAGCAGAGTTGGGTATTCAGGAGGAGGTTCTTAAAGAAATGGGAGCTGAAACCAATGTGTTCCCATTATATATTTTCATGTGATATGATAACATAACTCTGACTGGGGCCGTTCTAGTTTAACTGATATATGTTGTACTTCTACTTGAGTGAGATTTTGAATGCAGGACTTAGTAGTGGAGTATTTTAAAGAGCAGTTCAACATTTAAGTAAAGATCTGTGTGCTCTAATAGCATACTTGTTTATCCAATGCCTTATATATGACTTTTTCTCAGCTGTGTCTTTTCTTTATTTTATTTAAAGGTGGGTGTTATGTTGTAATGTATTCTATTGTAATATCACTCACAGTATGGCGTATGACAAAGATGTGACTTTAGATTGCCACATTAATTAGAGACACCAAATAATCAAATCTGAATTGATATCAGTCTTACTCATTTTTGTTTTAACCAGTTATAGTTTGAACAGTCTCACATATTTCGATCGATCAACCTTGGTGGCGGTAGTTAAACGTTTCACCACTCAGTGGCGCAAGAGCTCCATCTACAAGAACCTGATGGATGCTGCCATTAACCATTCTGAGCCTGCAATCGTCTCCCTCTTTCTTGGTTTCCGTCCGTCTGTCTGTCTGTCTGTCTGTCTCCGTCCTTCCTCAATACTCCGCGATTATCCATAATCACCACTCTGTGTGTCTCCATCAACATCCATCACTCTTTATGGAGTTTCGCAGTCAGGGGCGCCGAGGAGAGAAATCGAGAGAGAGGAAAAAAAGACAGCCTTCCAGTCAGGGGCACGGAGAAGGCTACTCAGCACTCCATTTCCAAATGACCTCCCAGATGGAAAGAATGCGTCCCCGTCCACACATTTTCAATTGCTAGTCTTGGGGTTTTAACAAGACACCTTTTTGCTCTCCCCTCTCTGATCGGGAGCACCCTGCTGACCCGCTGCTTTATTCAAATAAATTGCCTTTTCACAGATGTATAGCTCCAGAGACGTATCATCACTCTCTCAGAGACAGACCCTCGCAGTCAGACACTGAACACTATTTAGCTATTTCACCTGGATACACGAACACGTAAGGAGGCAGTTGTTATTGTGCTTGAAATGAAATAAAATTACCTCAATCTGTTTAGAATGAAAGCTGCAATATGCGACCAAACACAACAAAACAAAAAACAATTTAGATATGACTTTATGAGAAGCGTCAATGTGATTTCCTGGTGAAGAGGCGAGGACGCATTTGCATTAAACACCCAAAAATTAAATAACAGGGCAAGTTAAAGGTCCCACAGACACGACTGAAGACTTTGAAGGTTTTGAAGCACCGGTGCAGTCTTTTGGGCGCCACACAGCTGCTGAGAGGTTATAAGTCTGTACATGTATGTGGCACTCAACTACAAAGACCCCATATGTGCCCGACTGCTCCAGCACTTTGATTAAAGCTGAGGTGGAGGTGGAGCAGAGGTTAGTCACACCAGCAGGGGATCGCCGACCCTGCGGACCCTGTAGAGTCTTCTCCTGCATGACGGCTGATAAGTCGACCTGTATCACAGGTGCAGTAATGAAAAGTTCCCTGTTTGATGTGCTGCACAAGACCAACGTCATATATTGTGTGCCGAACATTCATAATAGAAAGATACTTTTGCGTGTGTATTTCACGAGTCAGGCGAGGAGAGGGATCAGTCGGGATTTCGCCTGATCAAAGACTAGTGCCGAATTGTAAAAATAAGTGTATCTGTGCAAGTTGGAAGCTGTGCGGCTGTTTGCTTGCAACTTGTGTGTCAGAAATTCATCACAGCAACCTCACAAGTCATGTATTTATTGGTGCATTTTACCTGCTCAGGTGAGGAGGACAGCCTCATTGTGTTGTGCAGGTGCTTGACCAAGGTGTGCAGCGACAATGTAAAAAAGGGATCAGGTGCTCCCAACTTGTCAAATATGGCAGCATGGTCAGAGGCCTTAAGCTTGAAACTCAGACAGGCTAGCCGCACTTTAAACGTCACCTTTGCACAAGAATGTCCACATGGTCAAGGTAGTGAAAACATGCTAAATGCAACGTCCAGTTTAACTTTCAAACTAAAGGCTCAAGCGAGCTATAAGATATAATATGACTGTTATTAATTCTGTCAAACTGTCATGATTGGGTCAGGTGTAGGCACAAAAACTACTTGGTTAAGAAAGCATCATACTTTATTTGCCAAAATATTTGCCTTCAGTTACGTCAGTTAACGTTATGGAAGTTATGACAGTGACCTAAGTACGTCACACACATCATGTACGTTTACTGAAATATGTTAAAGGTCATAAGTGTTTCAAAAACACTTGTCTCTCTTATATATATGTTGTCAATGATGTGCCATGCAACATTTCTGGCTTCGTTCGCAGCTGGAGAACAGCCAGTGGTGACCCAGACAGCTGCACAATTTATCCAGATATTATCAAAAATCACAATATTGCCAAATTCAGTATCCAAATGTCAGCAGCTGCAGTTTTTTGATAAAGACCAAATGTGACCAGACGTTATAATGAATGTAATGCACTCTAATGCTGCAGAGATGTAATGGCTTACAAATGTTAACAGCATGTTTGTTTAGTACAGACCCCAACAACTGTCACATCATGATTTTAATAGTTTCTTTTCATGAAAATGAAAGTTATGATGCAAAATCACTCATTCCCACTAATCCTGAATCATAAGTCATAAGAAGTGTGTTTCTGGTCCCTCACAGGCTGCAAATAATTAAAGCAGAAATAAAATCCAACCTTGACTTTGAGTGTTCTTAAATATAAGCTACATTTAGTACCTGGTTTCACGTTCTGAACATTTGAACTTCGAGGAAAGGGCCGCTTTCTTGCTGCTTATTAGCCCAGGACTGCATCATCCGGTGTAGTATTTGGGGAGGTTGAAGTCCTGCCAAGTGTACAGCTGCATTAAAGAATCTCTCTGTGACACGCACACCTTAGAGATAAGGCTGAAAATCATTGGAGCCATCCTTTAGGCAAGACAGCTTGCATCAGTCAAGCTGTTCGGTGCTAAACTTCGGCGGTTCTGGTTTTAGGCTACTGAGCAGCAGCTCTGAGCTGTGAGCGAGGGTAGTCGTGAGTTTGATGCAGGGCTGTTGCCGAATCTGAGCGTGTTCACTCAACCTTTTCTGGGTCAATAACACTAAAAAAGCCACCAGTCTTCCTCTTCTCATCTCAATCAAAGCTATTGCGTTCGTAATTTAGAGCGGGTTTTGAAAAAAAAAAGGGAAAATAACTTGCCTCATTTAAATGCTAATTTGTCTTCAGCTGAAGATTCAGTACAAAGGCAACAGGTTGGCAGAATATGGAATATATTGTGTGAGGGCTCATAGATCAGAAACAAAGACAGACTCCCGACCACATTTCCCCATAAAAATCTTTTATTTCTTCATGCATCTTTTGTGTCCCAGCAGTACTGCATAAATACACAGGAAGCAGTGGTCCGCACTACTGCCATGACTGAAAATCATTACTGAAGCTTCTTTTTTCAATCACACCCTCTCTGTTAGTGGTGACAGTAACCCGCGGCTTCTATAGGCAGGCTGTATTCTGGCGGTCCACGTGTTTTCTTGTAACAATGATGATGGTGAGAAATGGCTTCTTTGCAATTGACAAGGAACACTGTTGTATACACACATCACATGACGGTGCGAGACTCTTGGAAAACTGCATTTTTTGATTCCAAACCACAGTTTTAAAGCAACAAAATGAAACTTCTTGGAGAAAGATAGTTGATTGCTGAGTCTCATCCCCAGGTAGTTGAAAAACACATCTGGTCTACAGCTGTTGTGGCTGAGGGTGTTGTGCACAGGACACTCAGTAGACCAGCGTTCATATCATGTATAGAACATAATAATACTGTTCACTCATTTTTTTACACAAAGTTTACTTATTTTTTTCCTTTTCTCCTCAATTTTCTGCGTTTGGTTAGGTAGAGGCGACAAAAAGGTTTAAAGAACACATGGTTAGGTTTAGGGAACTAAAATATTTAGTAAGGTTTAAAGAACAAATAAACTCAGTTAGGTTTAGGGAACCAAATCACTTGTTTAGGTTTAGGTAGCTACAATACTTGGTTATGTTTAGGTAACCAAAAAAATGCATTTAGTTTCAGGGAACCAAAATATTTGGTTAGGTTTAAAGAACATATATACATGGTTAGGTTTAGGGAACTAAAATATGTTTAGGAACCAAAGGTTTTGGTTAGGTTTAGGGGGAACTTAAGTACGTAGTTAGGTCAAGGGAACCAAACTACTTGGTTAGGTTTAAAAACAAATATACTTGGTTAGGTTTAGGGAACTAAAACATTTGGTCAAGTGTAGGGAACCAATATACATGGTTATGTGTAGGGAACCAGAAAACTTCAAATCAAAATATTTGATTTAGTTTAAAGAACATATATACATGGTTAGGTTTAGGGAACTAAAATATGTTTAGGAACCAAAGGTTTTGGTTAGGTTTGAGGACAAATATACTTAGTTAGGGAACTAAACTACATGATTAGCTTGAGCAAACATAAATAGTTGGTTATGTTCCCTTCCCCTCCTTCCTTCTTACCTGCCTGCATTCCTTTCCTCTCCCCTTCCTCCCTTCTTTTCTGCCCAAAGATCCTTTTACAAACCCTTCCCTTTCTTCTTGCTTGACTGCCCTCTCCCGTCCTTTCTCCTCTCTCCCCTTCTCTCTTGATTCTGACGCTGTCACTCTCCCACACTCATCCTTTTAATTTGTCCCATCTCTCCCTCTTTGCCCCGCTCTCTCGCCGTCTATCTGAATCTTTAACCTCTTTCAATCAGTCTTCCTGCGTCATCCTCCGTCTCTGTCACAGTGTCTCTCTCTCTGTCACTCTCCGTCTGTCTCGCTCCATCTTTCTCTTTCTCTGTGTCGCGCTGCAGCCACCCTCGCTCTGTCTCTTTGTGATTGAGCGAGTTGAGAAGTTAGTTGGATACCCTTCTACTGTCCTCCAAGGTTAACCACGGACACACACATGCAGACACACACACTGACCTCTCTGTGTGCATCATTCCGTTGGCTCTTATGGGCCTTTCCACTCGGGCCGGTATTTGACATGCTCTGCTTAATGCATAGGGGGACATTTATTATCACACAATTACCTTTAGGTGTGTGAGTGTGCAGGTGTGTGTTTGCATGTTTGCATGAATACGTGTGTGTGTGTGTGCATGAGTGCGAGTATGTGTGGCTGGCTCATTTAGATTGTGGACCGTATGAATTTCCATTATGCAGGGTTGACAAGGAAATGGCCCAATTTTTAATTGGTGGGGATTCGCCTGCGACACAAGGTCATTGGCTGATAATATGTCAATTATCTGTCGCACAGCTGAGAAGGCGAGCTGAGAGACAGAGAGAGAGAGAGAGAGAGAGAGAGAGAGAGAGAGAGGGAGAGAAAAAGGAAAGTAGAAAAGGAGAGAAGATCAGAGGATGGACATAGCCTCATTTGACTTGTCAGCCATCTATTCCAGTAGTGATCTGAGAGACCAAACACTCCCGCCCAACACACACACACACACACACACACACACACACACACACACACACACACACACACACACACACACACACACACACACGAGGCAATGTCACCTCCAGGCACAACAGCAGGAACTCTTCAAAGCACCAGTCAACTCACTTTCCTTTTGCTCTCCTTCTCCATCTAGTTTGTCCACATGCACTCGCAGCAGGTTAAGTCGGTGGTTTAATCTGCGATAAGTGGACGAAGCATGCTGTGAGTTTTAATGATATCACTACCTGTTTGTGTAGCTTAATCCATATAATATAACACAAAAATGTAATCATTTTCCAAATAACTTTAATATTTTCTTAAGTTTCTTCCTCTCTCAGTCTCCTTAGCGTTAGCATGCGTTAGCTGCTGTTAAAGAAACGAGTCCAAGATGTGCGTCAACACTGTCAAACTGTTCCTCCTCATGAGAAAATGTCGGAATATGATATCAGTTACCTAGCTGACTTTAAAATGTATTTTATTTTTTTTTACCTTTGACAGAAATGAAAAGATGCATTCTTCTTAAGCTTTAAAGTAGAGAGATGGGATGGAACAGCAGGCGGTGGCAAAACATCAGCGCTGCACATTCACTGTCAGAAATATAAGACAAAACCTTTTGTTTTTTGCAAACTTAAGGTATATTTTCTTTTCAAGCGTAGGTGCTGGGGCACATTCAAAATGCGCATTAAAAAAACCAACAGGTAGACGGAGACTCATTTGCACTCTCCTTTACCCTCTTTCTATCTTTTCCCTTTGTTTTTCGAAGCCTCTGCTCTTTCGCTCCACTGAGGCTTCACTCAGATGTGACTTTGACACTTTCACAGACCGTTGGACTCTCGATCTCCCCCTCTCCTCTCTCACCCTCAGCCGTGCCTCCCCTCTGCCACCCCTCCTTCCACAAACCCACCCTACTCCCCCCCCCCGTTCTTTTTTTCCCTTTTGCCTTTTGCCCGCCTCCCCTCTCCCTCGGCCCCCAATCTTCTCGTTCTCGACATGTGTGTCAATTTGGATGGAGTGGCTCTCGACGCCGCGGCGATGCAGAGACGGGAGGCGCGATGGAGGGCCGAAGGGACAGATGCACCAGGCGAGAGATAGCGGCGCAGAGATGGAGAGACATCTGATGTTCTCTCGCTGGGGCAGCCATGAGTGTAGTTACAATCTGTAAACACACCCACCCACCCACACACACACGCATAGACACAAGCACAGTTGGGAAATGAACACAGGGGAAATCTGTGCCCTCTCAAACAGAGAAAATTAACACAACAGGAAATTGGTTTCTGCTTTCTGTGCAAATGTGACAGTATATCTCCTGATAAATGATATATAAATGATATGTGTAGTTTATTTTAGCGACAAAAAAAGTGAGCAAGACAGAAGAAAGTAAACAAACTTTAAGGCTTAAATGGAGAGTTAAGGGAGAACACTGAGACCACTTTCATACCTGTTCACTAAATATGCTACAGTATCAGATGGTTAGTTTGCAGCTTTCGGGGGCCTTGGTATTGAGACAAAATTATTAAGGCCAAAAAAACAGCGGGGCCCTCTGGGAAATGGGCTTTTGTTTTCGGGATAGCAAGCTTACTGAATAGCTAGCTAGATAAAGTACATATAACCGTGATGCAGGTAAATCAAGGAATAACGCTACATTTGTTGACGGCCATTCATATGACGCACGCCGCCACCATTGGCAGAGTCGACCTGAAACAGATCAGCTTTCCCGTTGTAGTGATGAGAGTTTGTAGTGAAGAAGGCCAAATTCAGCAAACCAGCCAATTGCAGCTGACCTCATTTATTTTAGTGGCTCGTGCTAATTTTGGACCCTGGCTGGACTTTTTTCCCACGCTGACATTGGTACTTCCTGGAGACTACGTTGGTCGCCTGGCAACTGTGCAGAATGAAATGAATGAGATACGCGTCGTTGTGATTGAGTTCCAGAGGTGGTCTCAGGTGAATGATGTCACCCGTTGGACAGAGCGAGGTAAGCTGCTGGCTGTAGCCTCGTACTTAGCATACAGACTAGACTGGCATCGATCGTCTCATCTACCTCTCCACCAGAGAGAGAATGAGCATATTTCCCCAAGTGTTGATTCTTTTTAACACACACACACACACACACACACACACTTGCATTGTGTTTTTGTAAGGCTGTGACACATTGCCGAGGCACAACCTTGCCAACCGAGAAATCCAACGCCGTAGCACCGAGCGGCTTCTGTGATCACGGCGGATACGTTGGGACAGCTGACCACTTTGTAGTGACCGTTTGCACGTTTTTTTTTTTCTTTTTTCCTGTGTGAGTGTGTTGGAAGAAAAAGAACAATGACCCAGGCCTGAGTGTGTCTTTTCCCCCCGTTGTCGGTTAGTGTGTGTATCTGTGCGTGTTTGTGTTTCTGCGTGTGTCCCCATGTGTGACTGTCTGCGGCTGAGTGTCTCCCCAGGCTTTTTTTTTTCCCTGATAGACCACTACTGGGTGTTGTGGAGATGAAAGGGATGCTGGGAACTCATCTCACGCTATGAATCCTGGGTAAGTGGCGTGTGATGTGAGTACATCCTCATCACTCAGTGAAAGAAGGCTTTCATCCCTTATCCGTTCCTTCTATCAATATCCCCTCGTTCTGTCTCCTCTCCTCGTCCTCGCCCTCGTTTCTTTCTTCTCTCGCTCATCGTCACTTTCGTTTTTTCTTCCATTGTTGCGTTTTTTTTTCTTGTCTTTTCTTTCCCCTGCTCATTCCTTCACCTCATTTTCATACCTGTTTCCCTCTCTCCTTTTTACTCAGTTTCCCCCTCTTCTCGTCTCGCTCCCGCTTTGCTCTCCTTTCAACTGAACTGTTCTAAGTTTTTCATCCTTCCTCTCCTCTTTTCCTTTCCGCTCCTCACGTCTCTGTCCTTTGCCGACGTCTCATCTCTATGTTGCTTTGCTTTCCACTCAGCTTCTCAACATTTTTCCTCTTCTCCCTTCCTTAACTTTCTACTTCTTTCATTCCTTTCAGTCCTCCCTCTCTTTCTTCCACCTCCCTAATTCCTCTTTTCTTCTTTTTTCATTACTTTGCACCTTCTCTCTTTTCTTTCCTCAACCCCTCCCCCTTTCCCTTTCCTTTCCTCTGCTAAACTCTTTCTTCCTCACACTTTTCTTTCATTTTCTACCCTTTCGTTTCTATGTCTTCTTCAATTTTCATTTCACTTTTTTTCAACTTTTCCTTCCTATTCTTTCCCTCTTCCTGTCCAATTTTCTTTTTTCTTTTTTTTTCTTCCATCTTCTGTTTTTTCTTCTCATCTCCTCCCCTGTTTCTTTCTTTCTTTCTTTCTTTCTTTCTTTCTTTCTTTTATTTCCTCTTTACTCTCCTCTTACCTCTTTGTTTTTTTCTTTCCTGTTCCTTAATTTTCTCCCCTCTTCTATTTTTCCTTACTTTCCATCTTCAGTTTCTTTCTCCCCCCTCCTTCTCCTTTTCCCCTCATTTCTTTTCTGTTTCCCTCCTAACCTTTTTTTGATCAATTTCCTCCCTCCTTTCTTTTCTTTTGCTCACTTCCTCTCACTCCTCCTCTCTCTTACAGTTCTCTCTCACCATTATATTGGTTTCTGTCTCACCTCCTTTCTTTTTTTTTCCCTGTCCTGTGTCCTCATCTGTCCTTTCGTTCGTTTCCTTATCTCTTCTCTGCTCTCTTTTCCTTCCTCTCCATTCTCCTCTGCTTTCCCTTTTCTCTGCTCAAGTGTTCTACATTCTTTTCCACTCCTCTCCTGTGAACACAAAATGATCAAAGTGCCCATTCTGGCCATGACAGTTCAATTTTACCAGGGCGTGCGCTCACACACACACACATGCGCACGTGTGCACACACTCTTCTTCATACTTTTCAAAGCGTGTACATGCTGTAAGTGAGCCTTTGTGTGTCTAGATGGCGGATGTCTGCTTGAACAAGTTGGATAAGTCAGAAATTTCAAATTGTCCTTGTATGATTATTCTTAGAAAGGGAACATTTGACTTTCAAACTTTCCAGATTGTATGAACAAAACCAGCTTCAGGACATGGCCGCAAACTTAGCCTTAATTCCCCTCCTCAGCCCCCCCAAGTGGAGCTGCTCATGCAATAAAAGACGCTTACAGTTTTTCTCGATTGTTTACACACATTTTCTGAAAGCATACCTCATACTCTCAGAACTCTACACACAAATCAAAAAACACACACACAACGGGCAAAACCCCTCAATTCTCCAGCAAAATGAAACTTTACATTCAAAACAATGTAATTTCTTTTCAAAATGGTATTTTGTTTTCAAATGACACACTAAAACCATCATATGAATAGACATTTATAAGAACCAGTTGAACACTGATTTGCTCAATGTAAAACACTATGACGAATGGAAAACACTCCTTCTCCATTCATCATAATGACATAGGCCTTTTTTTGTTCAGTGTTACACTGACTACAGACAGTACGTACATAAGTGTGTTGTAAAATATTTGAGAATATTGATTTTATACTCAGAACACACAAATATATGGTAACAAATATATTTTATTTTCCCCACAAAAACAATGTACAGTGTACATCCCAACTAACACAAAGTTGCACATACAGTGGTCTACATACAAAACAACAGAAGAATTTACTATATACAGTAAAAAAAAGAAAAAACGATGTTGCATCCTCTCTTCTGTTTTGCTAAAGGTCTGACAGCTAATTGTAAAACTGTCTGACAGGTGTTTGCCCATGTGATGAGTCAGTGTGCATAGAAGGGCAATTAACTTTAGAATTTTGAATGACAGTGTGTTCCTTGTGAAAGCAAGAGATTTTCTTCATGAAAATTGTGCCAAATGCATAGAATTGTGTGTAGTGTTTTGAAAAAAGTGTGTTTTAGAACTGCAATTTGAGTGTAAAGCAGGAATTGTGCTCGTAGTTTAGCAGAATTGGTTCAGGGGGTTGGTGCATGAGTTACATGTTGTGGTCATTGTGTCTCAAGTACCAGTTTTTGTGTGTAAACAATTGAGAAAAACTGTAATAAAAAAGAAGTCTTTATGAGGAGCTGCTCTCAGGTAACCAACAAAAGACAATATATGAGAAAGTTTCAGTGGAAGCAGTTCTTACTTTCCATCGGCCTGACGTTGCATGGAGTCGTAACATGGGCAAAAGTTGCCCAAGATAATATAGCACATGACATTCACAGGACCCCACTGGGGATCAAACTGAATTAGGGCTGCAGCTATCAACTATTTTCATTATTAATCTGTCAATTACTTTCTCAGTAACAGTATTAGATTAATCACTTTGTGTACAAAATGTCAGAAAGGTGTGAAAAATGCCAATATCCCAGAACCCAGGTCACCGCTCATTTTGGTAAAATGGACTTTTTCCAGTCTACTGACCGCTCAGAGTGCTCTACAACAGCTGTCACAGGCACCCGTTCACATCCACACACTGATGGCAGACGCTACTAGGGGCCACCCTGCTCACCGGGAGCTATTTGGGGTTCAGTGTCTTGCTCAAGGATACTTTGACTTGCAGCAGAAGGATTCCAGGGGATCGAGCTGGCGACCTTCCGATTACTGGATGAGCCACTTCGGGATCCAGGATCAGTTGACACTGAGAAAAGCAACACTCGTTATGAGATGCTGGAACCAGCACATATTTTGACATTTGTGCTTGAATATAGACTTGAATGAACGATAGCTTATCAGAACGGTTGCAGAACAATTTTCAGTGGGTTTGAAAGCAAATAATTTCAACTGTAAAAAGAATCAGAAGTCAGTGATCAAGCTCTTACATTTTTTGCCCCCTGCCCCTCAAACATCCTGTGAAGGGTGCAAGTCTTCACACACACGCCAGTTCTCTCTCCCGCTCTGTGGCTTTTCCTGGTGCTGAAACGACCCACCGTGGCCGTCTGTGTGAACATATATACGACGCCACTACACAACGCTGATGTGGTTATATGGCCTTTCAATGGGCTTTTATCACCCCAGCGAGGTCCGCAGAGACACTCAGCGCCATGGACAGAGGCTGCGAGGCGTTCGAGCGCCTGATCGGTGTTGTTTTGCAGCCCGTGCAGAAGTCGGTTAGCTGCTCGTCGATGTTCTGCTGTGCACCTTGTAAATATAATCTGTTGCTGTGTGTGGTGTGGTTCTGTTCCACCACTGGTCTGTACTCGTGACTGAGCGCGTGAGAGGCCTCGTAATGCAGCCTCGAGAAGTTTTTATGTCAAGAGGATGGTTGAGCGCAGAGGCTTGTTATTTGTTTCAGTTTGATTAGGAGACAGATCTGTCATCAGTGTGGCGCCCGACAAGAACAAGACACCATGAATTCATATTTCTCCAAACAAAAAAGGTTATGAAGTGTCTTTCATAATCATAGCTTCAGACCATCATTGAGTACAACAGAAACATTTGCTGTGTAAGAGTTGAAAAATGCGACTAAATAATTTCAGGTTTGAGACATGCCATTGAACGTCAACAGAACAAAAGTAGAAGGCTTTTTAAAAAAACAGCATTTCTTCCTGTTGAGAAACTGACAGACGACGTAACGAAATCTTAGAGAAAACAAATTCATAAAAGTGCTAGATGGTGAACACTAAATGTGTATTTATTTCAGGACCTTTCTCACTTGGCTTCCCTCACAGTATCTCCACACACCCAGTGAGACCAGACTGATATAGCCTGGTCTCACTCCCAGTGCGGCCTTATCAGCGGCCCTGTGCTTCCAGATTTAACGCTGTAGTTACGCCTGCAGCATCACTTCTACGGGGTGGTTGGCCGGGTCATAAACTGGGCCTTTCGTCCGGGGACCAAATTTTGTCATGTGGCAAGAGTTTCATGCTTAAAGGTCCTATTTGGAAGAAAAGTTGCTTTTTGAGACTCATCCCCGACTTGTCAAATACTGACACTCGGATGGTCCCAAAGGTCGGGAATGAGACTCGAAAATCAAGTTTACGAGTGCGATCTCTTCCTGCTATGAGTTTCGGAGCCTGGACCAAACTAAATCGTGACCATTTAATAACAATTCAGAAGTCACAATCGGTCGTTATGTGTGAACTGTTTGTCAGCTAGCTTTATTTTTAAAGTCTAACCAGATGTCGCATATGTACAGTATAATTTGTAACTGGGCCATGGAGCCCATCATGTACCACGCTGACTCATAACCGATTCAGTGTGCCGTGTATTTGTGTTCCATTTATACGTTTCTAGTTAAAATAAAATGTTATGAACTTGTTTTGCGCTGCTGCTTGTCTTAAACTGACATTATATATATATATATATATATATATTGTGGGGTTGATTAGAGTACCAGGGACCGGAAGTGGTCGGGCAGCTCTGGATCTGTTTTTGCCTTCTTCTCCTTTCTCACGGTCCTCCTCTCCCGCCTGCTCGAGCTCCTTTCATCCTCCAAATTCACAAAAAACACTTCCACATCCACGTGTCCGCTCTTCGCAGGTTCTTACGCCTTTGTGTGCATTGCAGGCTTTATAGATGCTCATTCGGTGTCCTTCCAACAGACATCTAACACATTGTTCTTGTGTTAATATGCACGGCCGGTTATACTCCGCTGAGCACACTCACACACATTTTCTTAAGGCGACGCGGCTTCTCTGTTTTTTTGCTTTCCTCATCCGTCTCCTCCACTTCCGTCTGTGTCTGCACCTGCTCGCCTGTCTGTCTTTCTCCATCTTTTCCTTACCCTGCCATCCTCGTCCTCCTCCTCTGTTCCTCTGCGTCACTCTCTCTCCACACTGATGTATGATGCAATGAAACAAAATGTGACAGTCAACTTTTTTCCCCCTTACTCTATTCCCCTCAGACCCGTCTTCTCCCCACTTCGTTTCTTCCCTCTTTTTCCACATCCTTTAATTCTCTGCCTCTTCCCCGTCCTCTCCTCCTCCATCGCCTCGCTCTTGCTGTCTGTCTCCCCCCGTCCTCCTCCTCCTCCCTCTTCCTCCTTCTCCCCTCATCTCTCTTCTTCTCGCTCCTCCTTTCGCTCTCTAGAGTCCTCTTCTTTCCGTCTGTTTCATTAACAAGATTTATCTTCTCTAGTAATTACAGTACACACACACACACACATTGCAAGTGCGTGCACACACACACACATACACTGTGCCAGTCATACATCTTGGCGCTGCAGTACCACTTTTCTACCAGTCAGGGTCACTGTGGCACTGTGGCGAAAAGAGCAAAGAAGGGATGGGGGGGGAGTGAACGACTTGGTTTGGAAGAGGGGTGTGTTGAAGGCTATTAACACGCACGTGTGTTTGTGTGCATATATGTGTGTGTGTAAGTTTCCATGACACTGCCAGACGGCAAACTAGCGTTGGGACGGAACAAATATAATTCGAAAATTAACGCCATCCACTGTGAATAAATAGCATTCCGCTGGTATCCCCTCCCTTTATACATTCCAATTCAATTATGTCTGAATTCATAATACACTCTCACGCCGCCTTAATGCCTTTCCTGAAGGCCACACCTCCGCCTGTCTGCCCGCGTGTGTGTTGGTGTGCAGATAAAAAACCATCAAGGTCCCCGATGTTCCCGATGCGTGCAAGTACTTTAGATGCAGAAACAACAGGCTTTATGACTGCAAATATTTGCACGGTTAGATGAGCCGGATGAGGCGTTAATGGAGGCACTTTTCGAAAGTTCAACATTTATTCGTCTCCTGGTCCACAGGCCCACGATCTCCGATATCATAATCCCTCTAAAGTAATGGGCCCCCGCCGCTGACAGAGCCTGATTGATGCCGTTTTTTCCCCTCCGCTGCGGAGCCGGCTAGTTGGTTGACATTGACAGAGTGACTGACAGAGAGGTTGACAGAGTGACAAAGGCAGAGTGACTGGCGTTCATCACCGCGGCGTTTCTGACTGATATGGAAACTCGCTGAGAATCAGGGGGACGATGAGCTTTTGGAGAAACAAATTAAGAGAAGGGACATTTTTTGTTTTGTTGTCTCACAACGTTTGAGCTTCTTAAAAGCCCGTCCCCTCACAACGTTGGGAAAAGAAGACTGCAGTGCGTGTGCTCACTGTGTGTTTATGGTGGATCAAAAAACCTTGTTATTCAAGCAACATTTGAAAGTAACCTTCCCGACCCTGTCCGCACATTACTGCTTCTCTAACCGAGCCAAAAACTACCAACTAAAAGAAACTTCTCGACCAAAACTAGCAGCAACAAAGAATCAAATATATTTTGATCTCCAGTAGATTCATTTTCAAGCGCAGGATTACGTACTGAGCCTATTAACAATAACTTGAGTTTGTTTTCATATACACGCAGTTACCGCTGATTTATGAACACATCATTTAGAATGCGAACACACACACACACACACACACACACACA
>CAEMYA010002128.1:6134716-6145535 GCA_903131615.1 Diplodus sargus | reverse complement strand
ACACACTGAACTTTCCCCTCTCTCTTCCTCAGTGCCGTGGCACATTAACAAAGTGCCTCGCTCCCAAATAATAATACAAAAAAAAAACAATAATTATTTTTTTTAAACCCGCAAACAACCGATGAGCTATTTTCTAATCAGCATCTGCTTCCCCCTGTGTTCATCACACAGTGGTAGACTGACAGATGGATCGTCCACACACACTGCGATCACTGCAGAGTTGGGCACCTTTGGGTATGGAGATACGGACGACATGTTGCTCATAAATAACATGAAGCGTTCCGCTGTGGTTGTAGAGAGTCGATTAATGAAATGCTCCTTTTATTGTAGTGTTTATATGGGAGAGATGCGTTTGTGTGCTCACTGTTACATGAGTGCACTGATGATGCATTTCTATTGTTTGTTGTGTTTTTGCTTCAGTTCATGCGAAAATGTGAAAGAAAACGCCCAAGCATAATGATTCACATGCTTATGAGCAGTTATTAATTGGGGTACACAGGCAAGGCAAAGTGCTAGTGCTGCAGGGCCCCCCTTGGCTAACTAACTAGCTTGCTAATGTTACGTTGTTATTAGTGGTTTGTCAGCGACATTGAAGGGTTGTCCCACGTTGCCGGGGGAGACTTCAACCACTAACCCTCGTAACTCTGTTCTGAAGGACCAGGGGGCACTTGAATATGAGGAGTAGGGGTAATATTGTTACTTGAAAATCAAATCAAGATCGCAGCTAATACGATGACTGTAATTACAAAGCAATATTTTTTAGTGCTACCTTATTTTAAGGTCATCAACATGTTTGAAGCCCTTTTATTCAAAGATAGAGACAAGCCAAAGCAGTCAATGCAAAGGTTTGCCTGTTCTAAGATCTGATCTAGATCAGGTGATGTTTAAGGCAAACAGCTCTGACCAGCATATACAGTCACAAACACACAAACACCCACACACACACACACATACACACAGAGCGACACAGAGCGACACAGACACACAAATCCATTTATGCACGGTGGAAATGCGGCGATAATGACATCCTCTAAAGAGGCGTGTAAACGTTATTCGGGTTTGCCATTTGATGCGTGCGTGCTCGTATATATGTGTGTGTTCATGTTGTTTTTGTGTGTTTCTTAAGTGTTTGTGGTTGTGTTTTTTTTTCTATGCGCGACGACGTGTGTCGTGTACTCAGGCCAGGAGTGTATTGTTGTCTCCTCAGTCCCTCGAACATCATTTATACGGTTTCCACACATGTGCACACACACAAACACACGCGCAGTTGCAGGTGTCTACCTTGTCGAGAGAGCAAAGCAAGAAGCGTGCCTGTGTGTGTGTGTGTGTGTGTGTGTGTGTGTGGCTGTGCACAAGCACAGGTGTGTGTCGGTTGATAAAGTTTATCAGCTCGGGGCATGTTGCTGCTGGCAACCAGTGTTGTGAAGGGAAAAGGCCATGCAGACAAAGTGTTTGTGTGTGTGTGTGTGTGTGTGTGTGTGTGTGTAAACCAGTCTATCTATGTGTGTCTTTGGGGAGGAGGATGGCAAACATAAGCACTGCTGATGACCCTCTCCTCCTCACACACACACACGCAGCAGATGATTTAAATCCATTTTGAAGAGGAAAAGCTATCAGCATATTTATAAGTTGATATTTCAAAAGCAGCAATAACTGTAGCGCAAAACATTACTTTTTTGTCAGTGAAGGCAGTGAAATAGATCTCCATGAAGAGGACGGGCCCACACACAACAGCAGGATGCACACTGAAGATACACACTGCTCCTCGATTCCCGTCTAAGCCACATTTTCAGACTGTCAGCAAACCAAATCCATACATCTTGTTTTGTAACTCCGTGGCTGATATTTAACGGTTTGTCCTATGTCAAGACTGTAAAAAATCGGTGTAACACTTCATCCGCATAGTCCACTGTTATCAGGCAATTTACTGCAGACTTCAGCCTTCAGTCAGAGAGGCAGTTATTTCAAACAAGACAAACAAGAAGACCAGGCCCCAGTGGCGGGTAAAAGATGTTTGAGGGGCAGGGGAGGAAAAAATAAAAAGGGCACCAGCCGTATGTGGTGGGGCACCAACTTACAGAAAGTTGTGATACATGTCACCTGAGAGGTCACTTTATCATGTTTTCTCCACTAATTGGTAGGGCTGTAACGATACACCAAAGTCACGATTCGATTTGTATCACACCTTGCCTGTTAATCCCGTGGAAAAGTGTGATATTATCCTCTTCCATGTCTTTTTTGAACTCCGTCTGCAGCTGTACAAAATCAGTTGACACTGTTGTAAATTTCAACTCCGCCTGCCGTCAGTGGATCAACAGGACTGGCTGCAACGTTTCGGTTGTTGTAAAGCCGACAATTGGTATTTGCGGGGAAGAGGCAGGATATGTGTTATACAGTGTTGCCACAGTTACCTTGAAAGAGTAATCTGATTAGTGATTACTGATTACTCCTTTAAAAAGTAACTTAGTTACTTTACTGATTTCAAGTTACTTTATTAGTCACATTCAGCATCCCCCCCACACCTCAACATAAACATTCAGCGTGGCCTTCAGATTTCTCTCCATCTCTGCATACTCCTTCCCCAGGTAGGAAGAAAAAGCTGTTCTGTGAGGCAGCACGGCTTTGATAGTAGTAGGGATTTTGTTTAGTACGGCACCAAACGAGGGCGAATCAACCGTGTTTAAGTGCGGCATTTCCTCTACAACATACCACGCGACCAACTTCTTCAACTCTCCCCCACTTACTTGTTTTGCACCGAATCCAGCTTTTGCTGTTTGGGTGGTGGGGACCTCCTGCAGACGTGGAGGCCGTGGCTTTGCAAGCAGCTCTCTGCTTAACACCACCTGGTGGGACTTGCTCTGTAAACTTAATTGTGTCTCATCTTTAGCTGACACAAACTCAAAATAATTGCTGTATTTCCAGCTAGAAAAGGTGCATCTCTCTCCTCCCTCCATTGTTGTGTGTGGCTGCGCGGTCTAACACCTGAGTTGTCCTCGTGCTGAAAACGTGACTTGTCGCGAATGTGACGTCACTCCCCGAGACGCAAGAAGAAAGCAAAAATCTATATTTTTACTGACTTGAATAAGTAACTTTAATGTGATTACTGGTTTGGAGATATTAACGTGTCAGATTACTCGTCACTGAAAAAAAGTGGTCAGATTAGAGTTACTAAGTAACGCGTTACTGGCGTCACTGGTGTTATACAACCACCATCTCTAACAGAATTTTCTATTCAAAAGGCTTCAAGTGGTGTCCTCCTCTCTTATAACACCTCTGGCTTTAGTTTCCCTTCAGCTGTTTTACAATTAGCACATTCAAATAAAGTGTGACAGCAGCGTTTGACTTGTTAGCTTGGCTTCAGTTGCCTGACGGGCAGGGAAATCCACATCGACAAAAACTTTTGGACTTGATTGCGAATTTAGCGGGGGAATGTGAGCGGGCGACACTCTTCGCCCTCACCAACTCCTGCTGGAGTGCCTCTGAGCCAGGCACTTGACCTTTGAGCGCTCCGGTTGCTCGGCAGCTCAAAGAGCATGATTACACTTGGCAGCACGGAGCGCAGAGTCACGGTAAACCTCTGAAACGGCTCACTCACTGGAGAAAGTAATGCTTTCAGTAAGTGAGCATATATACTGTTTACATATTGTGTAGATACAGTGCAGGCTTTAAGTGTTCATACTTCTTCTCTGCACAAACTAATACAGTCAGTGATGAAAGCGGGATTTCTACGCAGCCATATCAATTACTTAAAGGTTCAAGAAAAACTACTTTTCATGGTGAAGTGAAACTTCTCAGATGTGAATATTCGCTGTTTATGTCGTTTACTACACAGCGGTGACGAATACAGACACTGTGCTCATGAGAATAATCTGTTAGTGGCCATTACGCGACCGGTCCACGTTAATACAATTTCTTTATTTCAATGTCCTTTTGAAATTAAATCACATTCAGTGCTTCTGCTATCAGTTAAATGCATTCAGTCACGCCGGGCTGCGGAGGTTTCAGTGCCACAGTCGTCTCTATGTTATCTTACCCAGAAATGATCCAAATGAGGTCTTTACAGTAAGGTTTATAGATTTTAAAAAATTGGAGGAAAAGGGAACAGTGGTATTTCATAGGGATAAGATGACGTCCTGAGCCGAGGTGACAGAATTTGGATCAGGAGGGAAAGGGTTGTATTGTTGCATCCCAAATTGCGTTTCTGACTGTGAGCGATGCGAAAAAAACCCCCCCACCCTATTATGAGCATTGTAATAGGCTTTCTTAGCTACCCCACGTTAATCAAAATATTTTGTGGAATTGCAATATAGTCAAGTGCAAAATCCAAATCACTGGAGCTGCAATTATACAGTAAAAATGTGTCACATACCTGTCACAACATGTCACGGCAGACCATTAAAAATGAAGCATTGTGGCGCTGCAGAGATGTCCCACAAATCATGTTCCACCGGACGAGAGGGGACATGCTTGTTTGGTACAGGTTGCAGCAAAAAAAATCATATCATCGTTTTCCATTTTATTGTGAAATGCAAAAAAAAAAATTGACGTTCCCACTAAAAATGCATACGCAATATTTGTCAAAATAGGAATCATTCAGGACTATTGACCGATGTGTCAAAGAGCGAACCATCAGTCCATCAATCAGGAAATAATCAGTAGATGAACTGACACTGACAGTTGCAGCCCCCACATTTGCCGTCTCTATTCTTCCTCTTATTTACTTCCTCTCTCTTTGTGTACCATTTCCTTCACACCTGCCTTCCTCGAGTAACATCTGTGCCATTCCAGACAGGCTCGGTTGACACGCTGCCTGACAGTCAGATCCCCTGAGTCCTCCAATGAGCGATGGTACATAAGAGGGCCGTACATAGAGAACAAATTAAAGGTAAATACAGCATGTTAATGCATTGCTTGCACACTGCGTGTAATGGATATCATCAGCGCACATCATCGAAGTTGAGATTCATCAGTCTGGTGCTAATAAGTGTTGCAGCTAAGGCAAGCCGGCTGCGGAGCGTCACGTGTCTGAGCCTCCCTGAATGCACCGAGAAGGGCAGCTGATAAACAGTCTTTGCTCACAGGCTGCAGTACCGTGCAATGATAATGTAACTTTGATAAAAAATAAATAAATAAAAAAAATAAAGGCTGATTAAATGTCGCTGTGATGGATTACCCATCTTAACTTTCCAGTATCTACCGATCCATCTGCATAGCACACGGTAACGGACATCTCTGAGCTGTTTTTGGCGCGAGAGAACAGAGACAAAATCTGCGAAAACGAAGCGAAGCACTCGGGAAGTTCAGGAGTTTGTTATGTGTCTCACGGTGTTTATCACATGTGATCCCGTCTGTTTGTCTCAGCACAGTGCACACAACTGTGAATTGATTCCCCCCCACACACACAAATTATAAACGTGCACTAGGTGGCACTGTTGCCATATCTCACTTCATGCACATAGACACACACACACATACACAAACAAGCACAGATTGGCAAACACAACGCTACCTAAGGCTCAAGAGATGGAGAGACGCTTTCTGTCTGTCTCTCTCTCTCTCTCCCTGACACACATACATACCCTCTCTCTTTCCCCCATTTTCACACAGACATACACACACACACACACACACACACACACACTTACATTACTCTGTCTATTCATCCGGGGTAATGTATCGTTATTACTAAAACAGGCACCCCATAATACTAAAACCCATTGTTACGGCAGCCGAGCGGTAGGAAAATCAAAAAGATTTACAGTAGGCATGCAGTATTGTGTGATTCATCAAATTACAAAAACGGTGTAGCATGTAATCACGAGGTGCTGCTGCTGCAGTGGAGACAGACAGGCTGCCGCACATCGTACGCTTGCATCAGTCACATTCACTCACACCTACAGGCGGCATGTTACTGCAGTGGAAGAGTTTTTTTTTTTCCTGGTGAAGTGCTTTGCTGAAGAGCACTTCAGGAGAGTGGATTATCCCTCAGTCATACTTCGGAAGTTTATTCTGACTGCGGGGGCTTTAAAGTGTCGCCTGCCCGGTCACCGAAACCTCTTCTTCAGAAGGATCCCGCCGCCCAGAAAAGAGGCGAAAATCAATTGCGAACTCTTTTGAAAGTCTTCGCTGTGTCACGGAATGCACTTCATCCGATGATCATCTCGACTCTGTTATCAAAACATGCGCACGCGCGCACTCACACTCACAAACTTTACTCACCAGAAACAGTAATGGCCGCTTGTTCGAACGCCTTTAAGTGACCTGTGTTTACTGTCAAGTCGCCCCTCTCGTGGAGCGGCCGCTAATGACGGTCCCCCATCTCAGGAGCAAAGAACAGAGTATCATGTCGTTGTTATAGAATCCCAAAACCTCTCAGAGAAATGGTGGGTGGGGTATTCTGAAGTGTCAGATTTTGACACCATAGACTGTAGTAAGCATCCTCTCTTCTTCTCAACCGCCGAGATGTGTGGCGCCACATCAGAAACACATGTAAGTCACAGGTAAGATATGAAAAATAGATATGAAAAGTGACATTTGCTTTGAAGAGAAATGGTTTAAAGTAGTTGGCCATCGTTTTGACTATTTACGTTAGTGATTGTGTGAAGCGGGTCTCCCCTCACGTACGAAAATAGAGCTAGAGATCTGTTCTGAATGATATAACCGTCACTGCCCACATACTTCCATGTATCGCTCATGTTGGCATGGATGTTAAGCGATACAACCACTAGAGGGCGCCGCTCAGAGTCAAATTGGTCTCGCTTGAACCGCCACTTTCTCGTCCCAGCTGACCTGCAGCAACTGTTTGTGTTAAGTAACGTCGTACAAACTACTGTCATAGGTTTAGGAGCTGCAGCATCTGATAGTGAAAAAAAGAGTTTTAAATTGGTTATCTGTGGAGCTATCTGACAATGCGTCTACTCCATTGTGTGTCCAGCCACACCTCCCCACACACATTTTGACCATTCATGAATTGAGTGATCATATATCGTGCAAAAATGCCGGCAAGTTGCTGGTTCCAGCTTCTAAAATGCGAGGATTCATCCCCGTTTTTCTCGTAAATGTCACGGTAAATGCAACTCTTCTCGACTTTTGGACTTCTGGTTGGAATAAAACGAGAAATCGGAAGACGTTTTGCTATTTTGCAAGACCTGGTTAACACTGACACCATTGACCAAAAAAATAAATAAACAAATCACAAAATAATCAGAATAAAATCATTGTTGCTGTTGCGATTTCATTTCAGCCCACAGCAAGATGTGCGTTGCGGTGAAATTGTGAGGTATTTCACTTAGATAATTAATTGTCATCATCGATCATGTTTGCAGCCCTCGTGCAAACTATAGCCTTCAAAATGGTCATGAAGTTGATTAATGCCGCTTTATAAGAACATTATCGCTTTCACTGAGTTAAAGCGAGGTACTTAACTGGCAACTGAGTGTACATAACTGGAGAGGACGCCCCAATGACAGTCAGTTATAAGTAAGACTTTTAATCATGATTTGCTGACGGGTCATGATTCATCGCCTAAATCTCAAGTTTGACCTCTGCTCGTCATCAGCAGTGAGGCGGCACACACCCCTGAAACACAACAGCAAAACAAATCTGCTCTCCTGTGGAGCCGACAGTTAAAACACCAAGGTGCTTGCCAAGACACGTAATATCGCAACGGGTCAATAACAGCAAACGAGTACATCACAAACTCATGGGCGCGCTCAAACTTTCTAAGCGAGCAGGAAACCTTTTGCGCCGCATGAGTGAAGCAGGGGGTGAGGACAGTCTGACTGACTGCTCGTTTTGCAGGACACTAAAAAACGGCGGCGAAGTTTTGGCCACAGCCGTGACAGTTCAGCCATCACATCCGATTTAACTAAAGTTGCGGGCTGTCTCCTCACACCAACAGTAGCCAATACTGCTGCTGCTGACAGCGCTCCCTCAGGAAGTGCTCCTAACTGTCAAACATCCTGTACTATCCTGTTTAAAGGACAGGTATTAAAACCAGCCAGCGCTAAACAAACTGTTCTGACAGATATGGCCGAGTTCAAGTTGTACCTGTTCAGCACTGAGTTCCAACGGAGTACGCAATGTATCGAAGAAACACAGAAGTACTCGACTCACTTGGGTAGTTCGATTATAAGCTTCTTTATATTCTACCCCACAACATTTATTGGACAGGCCCCTGTTGTGTCTCAAACTGTGGTCGTCTGTTTGGCTGCCTTGTTGGCTGAAATAACACTGACCATCCTTTTACTTTCTGATGCGAAAGGTTGCTAATAAGCATATAACGTGAAGGTGATATGCCACATTTAAAGACCAACGTCACGTAGCTGTGTTTTTTCCGACACATTAACCGCTAACATTATGTCCTGGGGACTGGGCTGCAACAAATCCAGTATCTGTCATGCTGTAATCATAACCATAAACTGTAAAAATTAGGGGTGGGCTTTGCATTTATAAAGGCCTGAAACCTCTCAAAAAACCCTCAGAAAACTTTCCTCTTCAGTTTTCAATATGTCAACAATAACACAGAATATCACAGAACCTGCTGTTTGGCCATCTGCGATACTGCAAGTCAGGGATTCTTTGGTGTTTCAAGCTGAGAACCAAATCAATAGTCTCTCCTCCACCTCTTCAGGAGCCAGACTGCTCTCCTCCCCACACCTTGTACCTGAGCCCAGTGCAAAACTTTACTTATCATACAGCCAAGGCCTCAAAACAGAACATTCGTCACGCTCACTGTACGGAGGGGGTTTCAATGTCAACTCCCGCGCAGAGATCACACAGTGAACTCGGAGATTAAATGACCTTAAATCATCAGAAAAAATGTGAAAGACAACTTCTAGTCGATTCAGAACTAGGCTGATTGCCAGAATTCAACATTTAATCACGCTGAGAATATCTATGTAAACACTCAGCTTCTATATTTCAGAGGGTTCAAGGGATTTCCAGGTTGCCTCATATTGCTGAAGGCCTGCTAGGCAAAATTACTTCGGTTCTCATAATATGCACTTACCTGCTGCACATATACATTCAGATAAAGATGAAATACTATCTATTTTCTCATGGTAAAAGGTCTCTCCCTCGGTTAGGGGTATAGCAAAGAGGTGGGGAGCAGATGGAGGAGAGACTGTGCGGGGGGAAAGTAAAAGGAAAAGGGAGAAGACAGTGTGTGTTTCAGCGTCTCAACACTTAGATATTTCCACCGCAGCACTCTGTCTCTCTTCATATCTCACCCAGGTGTCAGGGGAGTGGGCGGCAGGATCTGTCTGGAGAGACCACACAAAAGTTTAGCAGTCAGGAAACTAGCCTCGGCAGAGCCAGAACGTGGAGGCAACACACACTGCAGTTGTGTGCAATATGTGCTTTCTAGTTGAGTGAGGCGGTATTGCGCAGTTTTATAACTATAGCAAAAAGAGAGACTGTGCTATGTCTAATAATGCGTCTTAGCCATGTTAATGGAATAGCTAGGCATAGCGGTGCTTGTCTGTTGGTCAATCAGGTGGTCCACGACTTGGAGACCAACTATTGGATGAATTGCCATGTGCAGACACTCATGGTTCCCAATGGACAAAGGCCTCTTAAGCTCCTCAGTGGCGCATGAAGCCAAAAATGTTCGAATTCCTGGTGGGTAAAACTCCTCGGATGTGGCCCATACTTATGGTTTAGCCATTGGCTAACTTGAATGAGAGTCAAACAACTTTCTAGACTTTCCAAATGTTATCAAACAGAATGGCGCATATTCTGATAGTGAAACAGGTCAATTGGTGGGGGTTGCGAGGCAATTTAAAAAAAAATTTTAATCTTACGTTTTACAGCCGCTTCTTTCACCAAGTAAGCTTATGGGCAAGTTACACCAACGGTGCGTACATAAAAAACTAGTTGTTGTTGCTTCCTCTTTTGCGGGTATTGAGCCATTTTAATTGCAAGGACTCACGTCCTCAAGTGCAAATGTTGACATTATTTTCACGGGCACCATGGCTGCATCCCCTGAAGCAGGTCTATCATTCATCTCGAAAGAATAGTGTGCAAGCCTCACAGAGCTGCTAGCATGGCTGCAGACCTTATGTCCTGCCTGAATACATTTGTCAAACCTTCCCCACATAGTTAATATAGTTATATATTTTTTAGAAAACATCCATCTGTGGTAGAACAGTCCATAAGCATAATTGTCTTAAATTCTGTGGCCCTCTTGTGAAACGAACCCATCTCGCTACAAAAGTGTTTCAATCAATAGACAAAGTAATAAAAAAAGTAATTTCTGCAGGCGATAAAAATTATTTGATCAAGGAGGAAAAAAGCTGTTAAGGCCACATAACTTATATGGGAGCAGTGACTTGAATGCAAACTGCAGAATTGGCAGAGAAGCCCATAAACTGCCGGCGCTGATAATTTGATTCAAACTCTCTGATATCTCCCAAATGGAATGAGTTATAGAGTCAGATACAGTACAACTTATACATTTGCACTGTACCATCCTGCCCTTCAGAGAGACAATCTATCTGTCACGCTTGGGCGGACTGAAGAACGTTATTTATTGATGATTCCTGATTGAGAAAAACGAGATTATTGAGAGGTGTGTTTTATTAATACCACGGCAAAATAATCCCTTATATCACTGCACTTTTTTAGGCTCATCATTGTTTATTTTATGTTCCTAAACATGCGTCCGATCCTTTTCACCTCGTCCATGATGATGTCACGTTTAGCGTAAATCAGAGTTTATTGAAAAAAATAATTGCGTGATTGACTCAAAGGCTGTGTCGACACGGCCCCCCGGCAGCTTTCACAAACACAGATGCTGATGATTCCTTTATTGTGTTGT
>CAEMYA010002128.1:6113496-6128080 GCA_903131615.1 Diplodus sargus | reverse complement strand
GCAAGTTTATTTGCCCCAGATGGACAGAACAACTTACTGTACAAGAGTTTAAACAAACAAACTCATCAAGTCAGGGTGTTTATTCCTCCAGAAGCACCATGCTCTGCAACTTGTTGCTTCTTCCGACGTTCACTAGCTCCAGCAACTGGCTAGCTTATTTTCACCTAAAATGTCTTTAGAAACACATTTTGCTGAGTTTTAGAAACAAAATTTAAAAAATGATTTTTCCAAACGAAGTCCCGGACCACATGGCCCATTAGCGGCGCTCGTCCAATGTGTGGTTGTTGGGGGGCATGGCTTGTTTTGGTCAGGCTTCTAGTGCTGTGAAGCGGCGTTTACCCTTGTGTCCAAAAACGGTGCCTCAGCCGACCAGGAGGCGCTGCGACTGCAGGGCAGGATCCCTCACTGACTTCACACCCATGAATAATTTATATTTGTTAAAACCTGTGCCCACACCAATCAGCTGAAAGATAAAGCCAATGCTGAGGTGCCAAGTTTCCGAAAGTAAGCTATAAAAACCTATGTTAAAATACTCAACTTTACAGGAGAAGCTCCTGTGATGCTCCACCTCTCCGCCGTGGATCAGCTGGGCGCTAGGCGGAGTTAAGAAGCTGCAAAGATGGCAGCGGCATGAACCAGATTTTACCTTGTCAAGGTTAAAAATATCCATATAATGTTTTTATTTTGCTCAAATAAAGTTACAAACTTTGAAACTATATCCTGTTTTTACCTTTTCCTCATTTGCCTTCCCTCCTTTTTCCTCCCTCACTTCCTTCATTCCTCCCCTTCGCCCTGCCTCTCTCAGTTCTTCCGTCTCCCTCTGCTTTAGGCCTTCAGGTTGTAAAAATTAATCTTCATAAAAGGAAAAAAAAAAAAAAGTTTCTTCTTTCATCTCTCTTGGTCCTCCTACACACACACACACACACACACACATACACACCCCGTGCGTGCATGCACCGACGCACTTTCCCTCACTTTTAAATTAAACTGATAAAATTCTCTTTCTAGTTGGCCTTGACAACGACCTGCACACACACACCCACTCACACACACACTCACACACACACACCTTGGCACTGGCCACACATCTCACATAAATAAGCAATGGGGAAAGGACTTAAAATAAAAGGTGATGGGGAGGAAGAAAAAAACTGCAGAAAAAAAAAAAGAAAAGACGAATCATAAGGAGCGTCTCACCTGTTCTCCGGCTTTGCTGGAACAATGTGAAAGAATTAAAACACTAATAAGAAGTTCAAACAGCCGTCACCCATCATCACCGGAGATTTAAAAAAAACGGCCTAGATGACACTGAGAGAGCTCTGCGTGGCCACACACGCACGCACGCACGCACGCACGCACGCACGCACGCACGCACGCACACACACGCACACACACACACACACACACACACACACACACACACACACACACACACTGCTTCTTCTCTCAGCCTCTAACCATCTGGTTAACTTATCAGCCCTCTCTCCTGCGACTGGGGGCTGCCACACAGTACAATGCCTCTCTGTCTCTCTCTTTCCTCCTTCCTTTCACTCTCCGTGTATTCCCTCAATCCCTCCATCCCTCGTTCCCTCGGCCCGTCACTCCTTCTCTGCATCATTTCTTCTCTCCCTCCCCTGCACCTTTCCTTCATCCCCTCATCCCTCGTCTCCTTATTTTCCCTCTCTTCCCTGGCCTTCCCGGCCCGGATTCCTCCTCCATTCTTTCTCGCCCCGCTGACTTTATTGTCTCGCTCTCTGTCTCGCCAGTCGGAATGCTAAATTGAATTGCTGTTTCTGCTTTTCTACATGAGATGGAGAAAGAGTTATGGTATGGCATGAGGGTCTATACGTGTGTTCGAGGGGAAGACAGAGTGAAGGAGGTAGAGAGGAAGTGTGTGCGGAAATGTGGACATCGTTAGCATCGATCCAGGTGTTACTTTTGTCCTTCTTTGTCTTTGCTCTGGATAAAGAAACTTTACTAACTCAAACTGTTTTTGTCCTAACTTTCAGGTGAACATCTTAGCATTAAGGTTTAGTGTTGGAAGTGTGACGGCCCCTGCTGCTGGTTTAGCGTTTGTGCAGGTTGGTTGTTGACACCCTCTACCTCTCTCTCTCTCTCTGTGGTTACCAGAAAGGAAGCTGATTGCAGCCTGGTCTCGGCGCTCTAAAGGATATCAAAGTCCGGCCTCTTACTGGGCCGGCTCTCTTGGTTTTCTCTCATCTGAAAGGTGAGAAATAATAGTTAATCAAACCCGGTGAGGGCCACGGGCGCCTTCACCTTTTCGGTTTTGATTAACTATTATTTTCTTCCACCAACGCCTACACGACACCATCTCTCCACGCATCCACATCTACGCCACTGACATACACACCCCATGTTGCAGTGCATTGATTAGTCTCTCATGTTGATTGTAATAAATTACTTCTGTTCACTTGCACCCTGCGTCCTTTCCCATTTCGCGTCATGGCCCAGAGCCAGATTGTGACAGAAGTCAGAGTTCGTTAAGGCGCTGTTCAAGAGAGTTTGCACGCCGATGTCCCAGGGATAATTTATCTAATATACCTCACTGCTGTGTCCTCTTTACATAGTCAGTGCTGATTACCATTCAGTGTTTGGTTCACTAGATGTTTGGTTGATTTGGTGGGATAATGTAACTTGATGATGCTGACATATAATCAAGAAGATGTAGATTCGGAGGGCTAAGGACGTAGATCAGGTTGTCCACAAATCAGTAGATACGGAACCCCAAACTGCTCCTGACGATTGTTCTGTCACCGTATGAGTGAGAGTTTGTGTGTCCGTGAAACCAAGCATAGAAATATCAAGGGGAGCTTTGGTTAACAAGTGTGTATATATATATATATATATATATATATATGTATATATATATATATATACTGTATGTAAAGGTTAAAGAAAAAATGACACAAAAATCAGGTAGGTAGAACCAAAAAACCCCCCCCCAAAAAAACAAAACAAAAATCTAAAAGCCAACATGGAAGACACTACAGGAAGTAAAAAAGGGCGGGGCAAATCCTGGAATAATGAAAAAAGTCAAACAATTTTCAAAACGAAAAGGGTGCAAACTACTGAAGGGCTGAGAACAAGAGGAACAGGAGGAACAGGAGACATGTGGAGAATAGAAAAGTCGAAAAAAAGACAAAACAGAAAGAAAGACAAGCACTTAAATACACAGGTGGTGATTACTAATCGAACACGAGTGAGGAGCAAAACGGGCAGGAAAGCAGACGAAGGTGGACACGCGAGGACTGAACTTCAAAATAAAACAGGAACTGATGAAACAGTATGTAAAAGTGTGAATGCGACAAGCGTTGTGAAGCGCTTTCAGGAGTCGGTAGACTAGAAAATATATAAATGCATGAATCCTCTTCTGCATGCACTGCAGCTTCTTCTCTCTTCAACATTTAACACGTACCGGTATCTCAGCGACTGTTTTCACAACATGATTTTACATTTCTGATCTTTTGGGACGGTAAAAAAAACTAGATTTTAAAATAAAAGCGTAACAACCCTCTGAGTCAGTTTCATACATAAGGATGTAATGCATGTACCTGCGGCAAGCAGTGCTCAAACATTATTGAAGTTGAAAGAAGGAATGAAGTAAAAGATATTTAAAAGTAACCATTAACACCAACTTCCTCCTCGCGACCAGATCACCACTGCCCCTATGCACCTTTTGACCTTTTGGGATGGGAAAGAGGAAGCAAGGCGGCTAATTTTGGTTTGGTTTTACTAAATAAGATAATAAATGAAGCGGCAATGGTTCACTGGGCAAAGCTTTGCTACGTGACAAACAACAGCCAGTGCCTTCTGAAGAATAGAAATGCTCTTTTTAAACTCAAACACCAAACCATAGTCCTACAGGGTGCATTTGCGTTAGTGCAGCTACCCTAAGCGCACAGCTGTTTCCTCCAAGGGTTCCCTCACGCAGCACACTGAATGCAGCTGAAAGATGTTATTAGCACGGTGACATTATAGGAGCACATGATTTGCAGCACGCGACGGATTTCGGTGCGTGCTGTAGTTTCAATCAGCAGCCAGCACGCTTATGGAGGCTGCTGGGGTTTAAACATTTCAGACCAAGCGTGAAGACTGAGAGCAGTTTTTGAGAAGAAAACAAAGAAATGGAAAAACACTAACTTTTTGTAATTCCATTTTTTTTCGGGTGCAAAAACTCAAAGTCTTACTCAGTGTATTTGTCAAAAATATCTCATTACACACCATCACCTAGAAAGACAATATTTCACTTGTTCCATTGGCAGATTTTTTTAAGAGATGCAGCTCACAGACACTGTTTTTTGTTTTTAAAAACCTACTTCTAGTAATGAAACTTTTTTTTTTTTTTTTTTTAAACTTTAACGGTAGATTGGACACAATCTTAATGTTTTGTTTTTGTATGCATTTTATAACAGTAGGGAGCTGAGAGTAAGGAGAGGTGGGGGAATAAAGTACAACAGATTTTCTCAGATGGATTAAAACTGGGGGTGTGTTTACACTGTCAGAGCCTAAAATACTGTAGGCCCATCAGACACCTGGCTAAAGTAAGGCCCTCAGAACAACAGTGAAGATGAACCAATGAAAGTTAAGATTCACTTGTGGATATTATCTGTCTGATTTCTGCCTGTCAACACTTAAATGTGAACAACAGTGCAATTTTTTCTTGTCAGCACTGGGTCCATCAATGGTGAAATGTGACTCGTCTAACTGTCTTGATGATCATCCTGCTGCCTTTTTCCTTCTCTGCTTGTTCTTGTACATCCATTGCAAATGGACCTTTTTTAGGAATATAACAATTTTAAGCCGTTATGACCCGATCTGAACTCTCATATAAACATACTTTTGCCCATTTGGTTTGTTGGTTTGTTAGCAGGCTTACACAAAAACTACTGAGCGGATTTCCACAAAAACTTGGAGGGAGGACAGGTTTCGGCTTAGAAAGACCCCACTAACTTTTTTTGGCGTGGATCCCGATAAAGAATTTTCTTTCACATTGTGAGCATTTTCCAACATTTTTCATTGATTTCTCAGGGAATAATTCATGGATCTTGCCGAAAAATATCTGGCATATTTAGGTGGTTGGTGTCTATGAGTGAGTGCAGTTTGGTTTCTGGCATAATTAAAGTCGTCTGAGCGCCACTCTGGTTACATTTGCCTCCCGGAGACACTAATATGGCAAACAGTTCCTCTGTCACCGTGTGTAAGAAAGATAACAGACTAAAAAGGTCAATGTGGCGAATGTGCGTCACATTTGGTATACTGCTGTGTATGATGAGCTGAAGGTGCTAAGGTCTTTAAATGTAGCACGTTTTAACTTTTTATGATTTTCTGAGTGCGTGCGTGGTCATCCCTGCACTGCACCACTGTGTTTTGCATATTTCCTCAGTATATAGACGCGTTTTCTCTGCTGCCCTTGCCTAAGGCGGTGTATCCGTGATGCGTGCGTGTGTGTGTGTTTGTCTGTGTGTGTGCGAGTGATGGATGTGTTGGGTGAGCAGGTTAATCTCTTGCTAATGTAGATGAATTGTCCGCAGCCCATGTTGCACAAAAAAAAGTGCAAACATTCCCACACACACACACACACACACACACACACACATCTGGGTGAACGAGCTTCACCGCAAAAAAGCATTAGACACACACCCCCACACACACATTAGATAAACTGTCACAACACTGCGCGACGAGCACGGAGCACTGCGGGGTGAAGGGTATTGGACAGCCAGTGAGGGAATTCTGCATTTGCATGTGTGTGTTTGTAAAG
Organism: Diplodus sargus; assembly: GCA_903131615.1. Lineage (NCBI taxonomy): Eukaryota > Metazoa > Chordata > Actinopteri > Spariformes > Sparidae > Diplodus > Diplodus sargus. Next base: position 6,122,298 of record CAEMYA010002128.1, on the reverse strand, counting down.
GAAAAAAAAAGAAGAAGAAATGTCAAACTATCTGCTGCAAAGGGATTCACTTTTATTTTATGTGTTTTATTTATTTTTTTCTGTTTATAGTCTCACTGTTTCCCTGTGTGAATCTAGCTGTCATTCTCTCTTTGTAAGGCTCTTTGATATAGAAATAACAAAGTGCACACACACATACATGCAGTGACACATTGCTGCTAGTTTCTTCTGTCAAAGTGCACCAACTCTGGGTTCTGGAGACTGTCAGTGGTGTGTGTGTGTATGTGTGTGCGTGTGTCAGTGTGTTATGGTCCACGGCAGTAAGACTTAATTTGGACGATGAGCTGAGACCTCCAGCTCCTCTGGGTTTGACAGACAGACAGATAACAGTCGGACTTTGAAGTCGCTCAGCTCGACTGAGCCGAGCCGCTACTGAACGGGCGTCCTGCCACCTGCTGATGCTCCCGCAGAAAAACCTCATCAACACTCCCGCGGGCTCTGTTGTCGGTGCCAGGAGCCGCTGGCCTTCAGCCAATCCCTGCAGGCGTATCCGCGACCCTCACGTTACTCATCTTTGTGTTTCGCTGAGCAACGGTTTGTCATCTTTACAGGCTGATTGAAATTCACACCGTGTCACAGTAAATAGCGTTAAATTGATAGGAATAAGACAGGGACGGGGCCTTTTATGGGGAACAAAGCTTGAATTGATGATGCTTTTGTTTCTTAATTGATTTTGATGAGGCCACTGAAGTTTACGCACTGGTAAATGATCATATATCACTGACTGTAGTGGTGCACGGGGGTGCTATATTTATAATACAAAGCGATTTACATGTATTAATGTCTTTGAATTGCCAATGTGGAAATGGATTGCGACAAAATTCACATAGAGGGGCCTGTAGAAGGATTCCTGTCGAAAGGACTGTGGAAATGACATTCATTTTTCTGGGAAAATCCAAAGTTTGAGACATTTTGTGCGTGGCCTCGCTTCGCTTCCACTCCCTTACAGCACTGAGAGTGCAACACTTGCTGAAATCTTTGAAATGTCCACTAATGTTAACAAACGCCAACACAGAGTCAAAAGTCAAAGCTAATGAAAAGCAAAAAAACTAGAGAGTTTGTGGCTAATGTTAGCTTGTTTGCCAAATACTGTCTTACATGTGTATAACATCAGCCAATTCATCCAGACTTCTGTTCTGTCTGCTAAATTTGGGCTACCAACACCAGATCCATACAGCGTTGCAAAGTTACAGCTAGCTGGCTGACATTAGCTTTCTTGCTTGCCAATGCTATTGCTAGAAAAATACTTACCGATAAGTGAGTTGCTGTCAAATTACTTCACCTTCCAACTTCTTCACCATCTTCATCACCAATTCTGACAAATGGAGTTTATTATATCCAACAATAAATTGTGAAACGGTAAATGGCCAAAGTGTATAAATAACAAAATAGCTTTCTTGACAAGGCCTACTAGCCAAGAGCGTCGCAAGGCAGGGGGCCACCAACTAGCCAAGAGAGGAGTGCATGGAACAATGTTGTGTAATTAGGATACAAAAAGAGGCAACGTTTCACAGATTTTAAATTCCAGAAAAAAACAAACAGAATCAGATTACTTATACATTTAGCAAAAATGTGTATTATTATCAGGATTACAATTTCAAACAGGGCTGCCAGCTGTCACACACTGCCAGAGACTCACCGACTTCGAAAACGTTCATTTGCTCTCACGCCACAAAAAAACTAATTCATAACTGACAACGGCACAAAAAGAGTGCACTGACAGCGGCTTCTGTGGGCTGAAACTATTATCCAGTTGGCAGAAAAGGAATCTGCAAATGTTCTCTCGGTCAATCAGTCGTTTTGTTTCGGTCATTTTTCAAGCCATAAATTAGCAGCAAATTAACGGTCATTACCAAACATAACTACCGGCCTCTCATTTGGGAGGATTTCACTTTCACTCACGTGACAGTGAATTGAATGTTTCTGGTTTCACAGAACAAACAGTTTGAATACAATACTTTGCAGACTCTTTCAGGAACTGTGACGATGTGATATTAAACATCAGATTAATCAACATTAAAAGAGAGAGTTTGGTATCTTGATATTTATATGAAGACAAAATATGACCATGCAATGTGCAAGTTTATGGTTAGAAAACCGCACCCTTCTCACCTCGACGACTGCCATTGGATGGGTGATGTTTTATGTTTGCTTTAAAACCCTCACCATTTCGCTTGTAACTGATCCAAGTACGTCTTCCGTTTGTTGGTGCTCTTCTGTGATTTCTCTCTCATTTGAATAGCAAATAGGTCTTTGTGAGAGTCAGAAAAAAAATGAAATGAATCCGTTTTCAAAAGAAACGCCGCAGCGCATCAAAATGCAAAAAAAGCCGAGGTGAACGTGTTTTTTGAACTGATGTAAATGAGCTTATGAAATATTGAAGGTGAGGCTCGACAATCCGCGGTGTCCTGAGAGATTCCGAGAAAATACGGCTGACAAACGCGAGTCGGCTATCTTCTTAATACTGCACACTAACGTACAGTGTGCACGCGATGATATACGACCATTGAAAAACTGTAGGGACAGAAAGAATCGAGTGGTAGAGCGTCGGTGCTATGCGTTCAGGAGAAGCAAATTAAAAGGATGGACTACTGCACCGCAGTCCTCTGTCTTCTCTGGGATTCATGCCAGGGAAAAAAAGAAAACTTATATATTGAGAACAATGCTCAGGTCCTAATGAGAGAGCAGAAACACCATAATTTTAGTCCCCTCCTCCCTTGTGTCCCTCCAGGACGGAGTTCAATATTCTTCTGTGACTCATCGGTGCCTCTATAGAAATGCACGGCTTACCTGAAAAAACACTTCAGCCTTTAGCTCCGCTGAACGCTCCACTGATGCAGATTTGATGCTTTTATTTCTTCCAAAGTGTGGTAGTCTTCAAGAAAAGGCCTCCGCACTGTTCCAACTTTTCAAAGCTTCCAGGCACTTTCTAATGTATTACCTTCTATTTTGGAATTTCTGTATAATCAATCAAAGCTCCTTTTCTTCCTGTGGTTTAAATGCTTTTTAATTGCAGCACTTTAAGATTTTCCTTTCTCGTGAAAATTGTCCTGCATATTTTCTTAAACCTTGCATTATTTAGTGCATTGTCTCGGCGCTCTCTCTCGATCTTCCCTCCAAAGCTGTTGGTTTAAGACGGATTAAATCGCTGCTTTGCCTTCCGCGTTCCTGCATACGCTCCAAATTTCCGAGTTCTAAAATTTCACCATTGTGCTTGAATTAAACAAACGACATGTGATTTCTATCCTGGTTGTGTGCCTCCAAGCGCCACTCAAGCTGCTGTTCCAAAGCTGTGGTGCAGAATATCATGATGTCACAGTGCATTCAACCTCTGACCTTCTGGGTGTCACAAATCACAACTTCTCTTTTAAACATTTGTAAGTCAAATTTGATCATAATTGTTGTATGAATTCTTGAGTTATGGCCACAAATATGTGTTCTTGTCCCAGTGACCTTCACCTGCTTCTGCGTGAGCACACTTAGATATCGCGTTCACTTGAATGGGGTGCCATGGGGTCACAACGACCTGACCTTTAACCTCCGGCCACCAAAATCTAGTCAGTTGATCCTTAAATCCAAACGAGCATTTTGATGAGTCTTGTGTGGGGAGGGCGGAGTGGGTGCTGCTCTGGAGAAGAGACTCAGGTGCAAAGCCAGACCTTCTGGAGGAATAAACACCCAAAGTCATATGAGCTTCTGCTCTGATCCCGAGCTGCATCGGGATTAAAAAGTGGATTTATCTTCACTGCGGTTTATCAACCTGGCTGCAGCAGGGATCCGCAGAGGTGACCTCCATTCCATTGGCGGGCGCTTATGTACTGTGATGTTGACTGCTGACTGGAGTCGGAGGGGAAATGTGCTTTACTTCAAGAAGGTAACTTCACAGAGAGAAGAGGGGAAAAGAAGAGAGAGAACCAGAGTTAAGTTTAGCCTTGTTCGATTGTATTGACTGATAACCAAACGAAACAAAGATAATTTATATCTCCAAGTCCTACGTTTTGTTTTCTACCAGAGCTCTCCTGAACATCAATGTGATGCACCGAGCAGCCACAAACCAGAAGGAGCTTGGTTATTTTTTTTCTATGTGTGATGGCAAACTCACATCACGAACACTAGATCAGTGTAAGTTCAGAAAGGTCAGAAGGTCAGCCTTGCAGTATAAATCCATCCGCTGATTATTAAGGTGTTTATTTCAGGCGTGCGTCCGACGGGCAAAGACGTCAAGGCGGGCCACATTTGGGCGTAAGGTGTTGCACCATATCTATGCAAGCATGTATCCCTCTCTCCTCTCCTCCATCTCGCTTTGTTTTTTTCACGCCCTTCCTTCCCCGTAGCTCTCCTTCTGCGAATAATTTATAAAAAGAAAAGCGCAGAGCTGAATTTTATTATCTGATTCAAAGTTTTCAACAACTTCTTTTCTCTCCCTTTTATTTTTTACCCTCCCTCTCTCTTTCTCCATCTGTCTCCTCATTTAATTTCCATTTCAAATCCTGCCTCTTATTCCAGAGACCCCCTCGACACACACACACACACACACACACACACACACACACACACACACACACACACACACACACACAAACACACACACTAAAACATTTTGGCTGGTTCACTACCCATATGGGGACATTCTCCAACATTAAATTCCCCCCAGCCTGTAACCTTAACCGTAACCGCCCCTTATCTTCAGCGAAGCCTCACTGTAACCCTAACCCCTAATCTCAAAAGAGGTGCAGCATTTTATCGTGTGAGGCTGCAGGAAAACATGTACACAACTCACACACACACACACACACACACACACAGACATATAGACAGCCCAAGGCCATAAAGTTGTAAATTCCGGGTCAAAGCAGCAAGGTGACAGACGAGTAGATAAATTCACTGGCAAGCTGCTCAAAACTCAAATGACCTACACGCACGCACGCACGCATGCACACACACACACACACACACACACACACACACACACACCAACACACACACGCACACTGCGAGCATGTGCACACCGTTGCAACTGTACATCCATAAAGGATAATGCTGTATATGTAAAACCCTGCTCACTGCACCAAAAGTAAATGCCCTCTCACACACACACGCAGTATAAATACACACACTGAAAGCGAGCTTCAGAATAAATAGGTGCGTATTCAGAAGGTTGTGTGTAACAGAAAACACTGCTGTGGGGAAGATGGATCAGCAGAAGTTTGTCATGAGCTACGAGCCTCTGCTCTACATGTATTTACTGCCACGCTGTAAGTGTCGCCCTGACAGCCCGATTGTTGGACCGAGTTGAGTTCTGCCCATTGAGACCTCAAGGCCAGCGCTGTGCTTGCCCTGAAGTGGCCTCATGTCTCAGATCATCATTTTAGTTCGTCGTCATTGCTGTGTTTTGGGATTTACTGCAAGCTCACGCAGTTTTTAGCCGCAGATTCGGTCGGCACTCTCTCCCTCTCTGATGCGTGGAGGACGGCGACGCTTGGTTATCAGCATGGAACAGGCTTTTGACTCCAAGAGAGGAAGGAAAGGGGTTTTTAGATTGGACGGGCTGCACTGCAAACTCATTCATCTCAACAGTGGGCATCAGTGGGTGCAATGATGGACACTCTCTCTGCACAAACAAGAATTTTGGTCAGTTTACAGAACGACATGTCAAAATAAATCAAATACCTCAGTCAATTCTATTTCCTAAAAGGTGCAATTTGTAAGATATGGCTAGAATCTTTGTTTAAAATGCTCAACATAATGTCTGTGTACTGTGTTGCAGAGACGTCTGCTGAAGTTAGCTTGCTAACCAGCTAGCTCCAGCCTGTCCTCTCTTGTAATAACACCTCATACTGTTGTTCCAGCTGGGAGATAAAAGCAAAAGGTTTGCCACTTAGTCTGATAAGAAAATAAGGTTACAAAAAGTATTTTCACACCGATTTTCCTTACTTAATAAAGAATACAACCATACTCAGATGAGAAAAACTGCCTCATTAACTCATTATAAAACACATTTCATTTAACCTGGACATAAAGAAACTACAACCCACCAAAACCGTCTTTGTTTGTCTTTCGCTGGTGACCTGCCCTCTTGGCCCTCTGCAGCTTCATGCCTTTTCGTTTGCCCGTCTGCTGTATCCTCTTGTATCTTCCTCGAGTTAAAGTCCTGGTTAGAGTTGCTGTAAATCGCCTCCAGCCCAGCTGAGTCGCCAGGATACGATATTAGCAGTTTATGTTTCTGCAAATCACAGATATGAGTAGCCATTTTTGTTGGAGCCAAAACATGTGTTTTTTAAGGAGACCTGCAAACATTGCCAGCCGTTTTTGTGGCATCTGAAACAGTGCCCTTGTCAGCTAATGGGTCCACTTAGCTCCACGGCTAACTGCTAATGGCAGCTACCCAAAGCAAAGGGTATCACATCCAGCAAGTGAGCAGCAGCAAGTCTTTGAATTCTGACCACTTCTTACAAAGTACACCTTTAAATCTGCAAAAAAATAAATAAATAAAAAATCCATTGACGCTCTTGTTTCTTAATGAGGATTTGTACGTGCATAGACGTGGTCAATTGTTCAACCGGACAGATTTTTCCCCAGGACACGCTCATTAAGGATGTTGATCAGTCTGTTGTTTATATTGCCACTTAATAACTTCCCCGAGACTGCTGCTCGCACACCCACCTCAGTAATTACTCAGGTTCAATTGTCTCCACTCTTATAAAATGGGGGATATAAACCCTTGTCGCCAGATGTCTCTGGAAAAAAAAAGAAAGAAAGAGAAGCAGCTTAACCGAATGCTAGGTTGAATAACGTGAGTGTAGCAGCATGCAAATCCATTTAGCCATTCATAAGCATCTCATTAAAGCTTTCAGAAGCGCTCGCTCTCTCCGTCTGCGGCGCATAAATCCTCGTGGCCAGCGCGAGGCATGAGATTGGAAAAGTCGAGTGGGTTTTGATTGTTTTAAATTCGTGTTCGCTCTTATTTAATTGAAATTGAGATTGTGGCCATAATTTCAAATGACAACACGGGCGCAAAACGTAATGGAGATTGGTCTGTTCGGCAGAGGATTAAGCCTCCGCGTCCAGTATGCAGGTTTTCTTGGTTACGAGTCGACCTTGTAGGTTAGGAAGTTGATTCTCCTTTATTGCCGGGAGACGCTGCATATTGCCAGTAACCTTATCCTTACCTAACCATCTGTTTTGGCCTGAGCGTAATTGGACGTGAATATTTCAGTCTCCATCCATCAAGCTTGATAATCAGTACTCTGAATCTGAACTGTCATGACGCTGCTGCTGGTGGCGGCGGCGGCTGCTTCGTTGTTTAAAGCAGCAGGAGGCGTGCTGCAGGTGCAGCTAATGGGGTTAATGAGGAGCACGCTGGATGATGATTGGCTCTCAGGTAAAGTATAACAAGATGAGACAGTTCGACTTCCAGTAAGTGAATGGAAAAAACAAGTCTCACTGCAATAACATAGATTAAAGTCAATTGGAACTTTTATTGTTCATTTTTTACTTGATTCTTTTATTCCAGCTATGATTTCTACGATACGCAAAGTGTGAAGGAAACACATGAACGGTGGCCGCAGACAGAAACGCTGTAGTACCTTTGGTTCTTAACTGAGCTGGTTTAATAAGAAAACTGGAACATTGACCAACAACAAAAAACATATCTTTATTCTTTTTTCCTTGTGCCCACTAGCAAGGTGATGGCAACATTGATCAGCCCAGGACTGCAATCTCCTCTGGACACTAAATAACCATGGAAAATGTTAATTATCCGAATGGTGTGGGAACAAATGTGCACTTTGGCAGGCAACGGCGTGCAGCTAGGTTTCAATTTGCAGCCTTTGATAGAGCAAAACAAATGTGTAAACCCTCCTGTGTCTTCATTATTTTCTATATTTTGTATAAGAGGGAAGCGGGAAAATAGGTGAAAATGACATAAGAGAGTTGGCTTACTGCACTGAATCAGGCTTCCTCATTAAACTTTTTAAACAGGATACCTGATGTCTGTTAAATTGCTCTCCTTGATATTTGGAGTCTACTCCAGTCTAGCCTTCTCATTAGCTGCTCTAACTGTTCTATCGCATTCCATTTTAATACAATTCAAGGTATGAAGTCTTCTCAAATTACAGCTCTGTCTGATTGCAAAACAAAGACAGAATGACTACAGACACACTGTTGAATACTCATGAGGTGCATGATGGGAGAAGCGGAAGGAGATACGCAGAGTACGGCGGAGAAAATGAGACAGGGAAACTGTGAGTGTGTGTGTGTGTATTTTCCATTTTTAGCTATCAACTCCACGTTTCCACGAGATTGGGAAAACATTTGACTTTGATACGCGTGATACTGCTTTGAAGAAAAATCGAAACGCTTTTCCCAGACACGTAATGGCGGCACGCACGTGTCAAAGCCCGAAATGAATTCATTTTTGCTGTTCAGTTAATTCCTCCGTGCGTCGGGACTGCTGCACACAAAGCAAGCAAAGCACAGTACAAGTCCGTCAATTAACTTCTCCACACTCACTCACTTTCTCGTGTTCTCCTTTTCTTTTGTGTGGCGAATGATTGGAATCAGTGAGGAAGCAGATTGGAGGGACAGAATAAAGTAAAAAAAAACTGGAAAAATTTTAAAGTGAATTCACAACAGAGACGTGATGGCCCGAAAAGTATGAAGTGGTCCTCCAATTATAGTTTCGGTACTTTTTTCTCCGAGTGGAATATAGAAAACACACATACTACTTTTTTTTTTTATACTCGATAAACTTCAGCAGAGTTA
>CAEMYA010002128.1:6093264-6104268 GCA_903131615.1 Diplodus sargus | reverse complement strand
TGTGTGTGTGTGTGTGTGTGTGTGTGTGTGCACTTGAGAGAGAAATGGAGAGGCATTGCGAGAGATAGGTGTGTGTGTGTAGGTTGGTGCTCATATATGTGTGTGTCGCTCACGAACTGCTGTTTCTGATTGTAATACATGAGGGCTTGCTGTATTTGAACCACATGTGTGACACGCCTGCTGCTCTAGTTTTACATTAATAAAACGTGTGTCTGTGTGCGAGCGCACAATCCCGCTCCCGCTATGGAGTGTTAGAGTAATAAAATCATCACACAGCCTCATTGTTTCTGACGTTTAACCAGAAACACTGAAAAAAAAGGAGAGGAGAGGAGAAAAGATCTCGAGGAAAACATCCCCCTGTGGTTAAGGGGTTTTCGAGTCATACGGCGATTATTCTGGATGTGATGGCAGCTTTATTTTCATACTAATTTTTCCGAGCATCACCCTGTGAATCAGATAGCTCGGCACAATCGAGAGCTGGCCTCCAGCAGGGACGTGGGAGGTCGGGAATTGTGGCAGTATATTCTTGTGTCGTGAGCTGATTTGTAGCTGTTAAAATCCCTGAATTTTATTGTGGACGCCACAAGCCCGCAGTGTCAAAGTGTGTAGAGCTGGACACAGAGGAGAAGCTATCAGATTTCATCCCCTATAAGGGAGCAGTAAATAGATGAACAAGCTAGTTGGCTGAGAAAAAAATAGGCAGAGTCTAGCAAATACCCAGCTGAGGACTGGAATAACTGTCTCCCTGACACTGAGGTAATAGGAAAAAATCCACCCTAAAACTATTAACAAAGGTCGCAATAAAGAATTTGGTAATGTGTTCTGCATCTGGGTTCACTTTGTTTTTAGGTGCTGTTTTTCCTAAATCTTGTAGCTTTGGCCAAATAGGTATAATACAATATGCCATATATGTAATGCATGTGTCATGTGCTCGTATGTAAGTCGTGGGTGTGTTGGAATTTTTGGATGTGTACTAAGAATTTCTTTTTTTAAACTAGATGGTAAATAACAGTAAAAATAATGCAGTAATTAATTAAAACAGACGAAATAGCATTAAAATCAGGGATGGGCTGATTACTGAACTGGTCCCTGAAACACTTTTTCTCTCACGGTTTAATTCACAAGTTATGAAAGATATTGATAACTTAAAATTGCTCAAAAAATAAACAAACAAGCCTTTTAATGAAGTTATAAACAGTATAACAAATAATAATAAAAAATGATTCATAATGTTTTTTGTGGGTTTCTCCATTAATGAATAAAACTGAATGGCAAAGTTCATTTTTTATATTATTGTGTTGGAGTTCAAGTTCGGCCCTGTATGGTCTATATCTTACTGAAGACTGACCAGAGTGTCCTACATCAGGGTCAAAACAAAACAAAACAAAACAAAACAAAACAACAATAAATAAACATTCTACAATTTCATACATATTACACATGATGTATTCATTTATAAAACATTAAATGTTAACACTATGTTATAACCATCATTAATAAATGCTAATGTAATGTTGTTTCACAGTTAACCAACAATTAAGCAATTGTTTACTGTACAGTTGCAGCTGATTTTTAATTATATTATATGTTATGTTATATGTTTTATACATTAAATGTTTAAAATCAAATTACTGTGTAGTTTGCCTTTGAACATACATTGGATGGCCATTAAAAAACTTTCAACTTTTAGTGTTGCTTAATAAATTATTTATAAAGCTTTTGATTATTTATTAACAGTTAAATAACAATTGTCAGAAGTTTAATTAACTATAACTGAAATTTGGATTTATGACATAATCCCCACAACTCATTAGTATTATATTAAATCCTGGCTACGACTCTGTCTTCTAAGAAGAAACTCAGGGAAAATTCGGTTGCATAGTTTCAACCAGTATGAAAATATCATCAAATGATCAGAAAGGCGTCTCTCTCGATCTCTCTGGACTGTGTCTTGTATATAAAAAAAGTACATATTTGGAAACTGTGAATGTCATCATAAGGAGCTGTAGATGTATTCATAGCATGGTGAGATATACTGTCTGCAGCTAAGTGAGTTTTAACAGCAGGCTGAAAACATCCGTCAGATCTCTGTGTGTCGTTCCTCCAGCTCTGAGCCGGGAACTCCTCTCACACTGACAGCCGACGATCACAAAGAGTGAAATCAAACTAAAGACCAGGATCTGGGTATGAATTTTCTCCTCTCGTTGGTTTGCCGTAATATATTGCAGCTTCCAGGCACATTTTGACTCAAGAGGGTGACTCACTTTTTCTTGATGGGAACAAATCCTGCCTTCGCTCGGCTCTCTTCCACCTACACACACACACACACACACACACACGCAGCTAACTGAAAGCAACAAGTTCATTTGTGATCTGAGGGGATTGGTTAGAGTCATTCTGGGGAAAATGCAGGAAAGCATTAACCGGAGTAGCGGACAGGTTGAGAGGGAGCGGGGACAACCGAACGGGTAAATTGCAACACTTAATCACAAAATAACTGCGGGAATGCGCGGAGCATAGCAGATGGATTGCATCTAAGAGGGAAGAGCACCTGAGGGCGGAACTTTCCTTTAAATCGCGCAGGCGACATCCACTGACTCACTGCCCTGACACCATGACAGTGGGTAATACAAGGGGACTGCAGCAGTGTGTGTCATGCATCTGTGCGTGGGAGGTCAGCGGCTGGTGATGGTGGAAGCGGACCCTCTGCTAAACCCAACAAGCCGTGACCGAGTCGCAGCAGAAGAGGGTTGCAATATCAACGACGAAAGATACAAGCGGCAGCCGAAAAAAATGAATTATTCCGATTCTCGCTTCACAAATTTTTCATGTGAAGCAGCAGAAAAAAAGTTCGGGACAGTTAGCCTCGATGTATAATTCATCAGAGATTACTGATGGCCCGCTCGAAACTGTAATCGGTCACATAATTCGGTGCAAATTTAGAATTGGGTTTCCATTAAACTGCCTCCACAACAGATATAACGTCCCCGTGAGACAATCTATACATTCCGATAAGAACAGCACCATGTTTATATTCCATTTATAATATTATATCATTACTGGATATATCACCTTAGACATAAGCGTTGTCTTATACTGGTTATAAAAGCTGCATTGTGGTACGGGTGATGCCATTTTCTGAACTTTCTATGCTGGTCTACCTAGTTATTATATCCACATTACTGATGATTATTTATCAATAGTCATCCCATCACTGCAACATCAGCAATGTTCTTGTTTCGGCTTGAAGCACCTTCTCTGGTGGCGCAGATGTCATACATTGCTGAAGTCTCATCTGAAAATACCTGTTCAGCGCCACTAACACATCAGCTGATGTCCTGACTTCCTGTTGAATGCATCTGGACAATTATGGCTGGAAACTGACCAGTTTCCTATTGAACATTAAGTGGTCTCGCACTCAGGAATGTTGAAACGCTGTCAGGAACTGCTGTCGTCTGTCTGATTATGTGTTTGTTTTTTTTCTTCCCTAGTCATCAAAAGTTGTTTAGTCATGCCCTTCTAGACGCCTGAGGTACCCTTGAGTCTGGAGATGTGATGGCTGAGTGAATGTAGATTTATTTATTTGAAATCATGTTAGGTTCCTAACTTATTCCACATCATAATGTGCTTTACGTACGTAACAAATTTTGTCCAACTTTTTCTCAACATAAGCAGTTGTGGTTCCTAAACCTAACCGAAGCGCGACTGTTTCACGAGATTAACCGTGTTAGAAAGACTTTCTGGTAAAAAAGGCAAGTGATATGGGAACATGTCTACATTGTGAAGCGACTATCAGTGCTTGTTTCTAGTCTTCATGCAACAACTTCTCTTTTTGTTCATACAAACAAGTGCAACATCACAAATGCCTTCACGGAATGACGATCCATATGAACGATTAACTGATCTTGTCACTCTTTGTGATGCTATTTTGCTCTTTAATCTCGGGTTGGTTGGCACTCTGGATGAAGAAGTTCATTTCAAGCACACAGCACTGTCCCATGGCCTTTCGTGCAGAGGTGTCCACCAATGACTCCCCAGAAAAAATGCATGAAGATTAGAGAGGCTTATTAATACAATGTGGGACATTGTCTCAGCACTCCTTGTTTACTCTTCTCCAGGTCTGGTGCACACATGCTGCAGTTTACCATATAAGTAAATAAATAGCGAAAGACATCAGGTAATGGAGAATCTAAATGTCTCACTGGGTGAGTTTGTAGTTATCTTTGAGATCAAAGGTATTTTACAGGACATTAGAGTGCTAATTTGCTGTTTCAATTAGTGATTTGTTTGTGCAAATGACCAAAAATGCTGCTCATGATACCTGCTGGGCTCCACAGATTACTGTATTCTCATTAATCAGACGTATGCGAGCAGGAATACAATCGGCAGGGATTTTCTGACCAATCATTTATCAAGCTTTTATGGAATACCTGACGGCGCTCTGTTTCAAATTCCTGCATGTGAAGGCCTACTTCTGCAAACTTGTGTATTTCATAACTTTAAAAGCTTCAGTCAGCAATGTTAATATATTTCATTACTATAAACCTTTTATTATCCTCGACAAAGGCAGTTGTTATTACGACAAAGCTTTGAGTGTGTGCAGTTTGGGGCGACTAATGTCTTTGCCATGTGCGTGTGTGTGTGTGTGTGTGTTCTACATGAGTAATATTGTAGTATAGTTGAATTATTGGCACCCATCCATGACTATGCACTGCTGCGCCACAAGGGTCTTTAATGTGTGTGTGTGTGTGTGTGTGTGTATGTGTGTAAACCCATAGCTTTTATATACTGGCTGGCAGACAAAAACAACAACCCTGAAGGTAAAGGAGACAAATCTAATCACACAACGCAGGGGGATAACGATCACACACGCACACCCACACCCACACACACACACACACACGCTCACTCAGAGAGTACACAGGCACTCTTTCTTCTTTCCACTATTTTACACATACATGCATATTCACAGCGTTGGATATATGACAACTGTGGAAAGTTTGGGAACTGGCTAGCTTTTCAAGAAAGTGTCTGTTCGGTGGAGCGTTACCATAGTTCAACAGGGTTTGGCCACAGCTCCTGTCCCTTTCCCTCGCAAAACGCACCAAGATAAATAAATAGGCCTATGCATTTCAAAGTCGCATATTAAATGTATTTCTGGTTCAGGCCAACGCGTCTCGGTTAAACATAATGAAAAACAACATGTTTGTAATGCACCCCCGGACTCTGGTCTGCGCATTTAGTCCTGTGACGGAGAAAAAGGAACTTTGTACGACAAATACGTGTATATATAATGTATCTTGGAACACTGGCTGCACAATAGTGAAAGGGGGTTTAGTTTAGGATTCGTGGGGGCCCTGAGACACGCCAAACAAACAAAACTCTGCATAAAGACCGCCGTGCAAATTTGACATGAAAGAAGAGCCACAACAAATAAACAGATAGAAAGAAAAATGTGGCTACTTGAAAAAAAAAAAAAAAAAAAAATTAAAGGGAAAACAACTTCAAGACAATGCCATACCACTGCACATCACAACATGTGTGTTGGTTTAAAGAAATCAATAATTGAAGCTCACTTTCGTCGTTTATGGACACAGTGAAGCTACGTGCAATTCTGGAAAGTTGTGGAGATAAGGGAGCTGTTCTTCTTCTTCCTTCTGATCAGAGAGGTTTGACCGTCACTTGCCACTGATCAGGACCAGCTCTCGCACATAAAGTGATAAACACGGCGTGACATTTTGCACATTTTCTTGCACGGATCCGACGCAGTTAGAAAACAAAGACCACACGCGCAAATCCGCAACCGTAACAGAGAGGAACTTGGCTTAACATTTGAGTAAACAGAATAATAAAAAGAATGTAAAGTGGTGTTGTCAAGAAAAGTGATAATAATGATGTAGGGAGAAAAAAAAAAGAGTGAGTGGGCGAGAGAGGGAAAACAAGACAGAGGCAAAGATCGCGCGGGAGACGATATTCAAGAGACACAATTATCTGAGGGGAAAAACAAAAAAATACAATGACGGGTCGAGGAGATGAAAAAAGGAGAAGGTGAAAGTGCGGGCGAGGGAGAACCGCCACGGGTGAGAGAGTACACAGAAAAGTCGGAGAAAGAGAGAGAATCATAGTTTCCATTTTCCAGTGCGTCACATGCAAACAGTCTATTCATTAGAGCATCAAAACTGACATGCAATGTTATGACCACTTCAAAGAGCGCGGTGAATATAAACAGAAATATACAGAGAGAGAGAGAGAGGGAGGGAGGGAGGAAAAACAAAGATGGTCTCTGTCTCCGTTGGCAAGTGGCATGTATGGGCACTATGTGCGTATGGCTGTGCTTATGTGCGTATTTGTAAACACGGAGTATGTGCGTTGGCAAGGATGTATTCGGGAATCGGGGAGGCCGCTGCAGCCGCTCCACATACATATTCACCATGACAAAATATAGTTTGTCATCTTTGAGACTCCGGTTGGTGAATAAATCATCTTAAAGGGGGGGGGGTGCGCTCTGCAGTGCACCTCGCGTTGAAAGTGTTTTGCGTCAAGGAGTGAGAAATCCTCTGATAGTCAATTTTTTAAAGCCCATATTAGTTAAAGGATCCATATTAAAGTGAGATTTCCATCCTATTTTTCATCATGAAGCAGGTCCTTGTGCATTATAACTACTGTGGAAGTATTAAAACGCTCAATCCGCAGAGAAATTCAAACAGATCGTGTTGAGAAACTGGGTTAGTTCCTTTTGCGCACTGTGTCTTGAAGACTCTGTTTTAGCGACAGAGTGAGACATCTCGCCTCTGTTCAATCTTTGTTGAGAGTTGGCGCATGAGCATGACTTAACGGGCAGGATGTAGCCAATCAGAGGTAGAGAAGGGTGGGTCATGCTGAAGGAGGTAGTGTGATCTAAAATAACGCTGCAACGGCAGTAGCAACTGTTCGTCTGCTGACTGACTGGGGTGTATATATTATATAATAAATATATAATTTGTATGTCTATATGTGACACACATAACATGGTATTTCTGAGCTCCACATTTCTGCTCATTTATCTGCTGAAACAAACAGAATGCCATTGCCAGTTCCTTTTCAGATTGCTCACAAGAAATAATACAAATTTAGAGAAAAGTTAGAACCCCCCCCCCTCATAGTTTCTCCAATAGAGAGAATTTCTTTGTCTTTCTTATCCCTTGGCCCTGACCTCCATTATCAGCTAACCACTGCTCCAGGCAGCTGGAAACAGTCTTACTGTGCTATCATTTATTCACTATGGTTCATGAGCTAAACTGATGCACACACTTTAGATGTGTAATATTCACCCTGTACCCTGGGGGCCTGCAAAAGCCAGTGATCCTGCCTTCAGTCCTGCCCAGGCTAAGAGCCCTGTGGTCTGAGGTCCGGGGGCAGTTTTCCCATTGATTTGGTCAGTAATCCTTGCCAAAAGGTATATACAGCCAAGTCCAAGCCAACGTGAGTGAGGGTGGGTGCATACTTGAATTGCTCTTTGTCAATCATGCAAAATTCCATCGATTTTTTAGAAATTCTTTTCCATCTTTTCTTTCTGTCTTTTCTTGTCAGAATATAAACATTTCTGTCCTCCTTTTGCCCCTCTCTACCTCTCCCTCTGGCACCATCCTGCCCCACCAACATGTGATTAACCCCAGGAATGGAAAAGCTGCCCCTGTCCACTTTGTCTAAAATTACATGCCCTTGAGATATTTTGAAGTGCAGATTGTCTAAACAGACATGTCCATGTAAACGAGGATTGCACGAACGGAGTCCAGAGGAACAGTCTGCATTTATCACTTTATTTTTTAACCAAGCGCTCGCAGCTACGGACTAATTTAGCAGTTGTTAAAAAAACACACTGGGATTTTGAGAGATTGGCCCACCGATTAGGTTGCCTGCTCAGTGATGAGAATGCAGACATCAAAATCGTCCTCCACGGTAATAACTTTACAAACTGCAACGTAGTTTATGCACATCACACAAAGGTATCAGATGCCTTGGCACGGACTCAAAAACATTTCCATAAAAGATGTTTGTGCTCCCAAGTCAGTGTGTGGGCTCCTGTTTCTAGAATAATAATTTCATCAGCAGCGTGTGAGTGACGGTAGCTGACTGCCATCACTTTATATTCCACCAATTGAGCTAATTGATCCTTTTGCTTTATGGAAGCGGCAGTTTTGTATAGATTTTTTTGTAACGTTGAAAATAAACAGAAATAATAATAATGGTGGATGTCTTTCTTTAACCTTTTTTGAATTAAGCAGCACTAAAAACTGCAAGAATAGCAGTGGCATTCATCCTATAAAGTTGCTATGGTGACAAATAGTTGCCTATTTACACATCCAACAGGGGCAGAGCAACATTTGCACTTGTTTCGTGTTGTGCTTCCTCTAACCAGGTGAATTTAAATCACGTATTAGCTCCACTATAAGCTCAATGTCGGTCTCCATGAAATCCTCCATATCTGACTCCTTAGCTAAGAAATGGTCCAATACAGACAGGTAGGGTACAAGTTGTTCAGGTTGGTTCACCCTTGGAGACCCACTGCACATTACACATAGTCAATTGATCCATTGTTAAATTTGCTCTACGTAGTAACTTATAGCAACTTATCCTGTATTACTCACTTTTTTATTGGCCATATGTGAGCGCATTGTAACGTGATGTAAAAAACGAGACCTTGTCCGCCTCTCTCGGTTGCCTCCGCTGTTCACAAACACCAGGTTTTCACAGTAAATTGTGACAGGAAATTTCTGTAATTGTCCTTTTTGCAATACATGATCAGTGCTCATTTGAAATATCACTGTAAGCTGCAGTGAATTTGAATTCAAACGTCATTATGAAGTGTCCGTAAGTACAATTCAAGGAAATATTGTTAGTAGAAAATACTGTAGAGCACCATTCAAATAAAATATCGTAGTTTTACGTCAAGGTACACATGCCAGCATGTCTAAAGGCTTATGACATGCTTAAAGGCTAACATGCTAACATACATACACAGTACATCGCTGTAACATTATTATACAGTTATGGCAAATTTGTATATTTACAACGGTCGGATCGGATTTTCCGCAACAGTCAAAAGGATGTGACTTGATGCAAGTGTCTCGTCTCAGGGCCCCTCCCTGCTCCAGTAACAGTGAGCTACAGTAGCTAACGTTAGTTTAGGATAACACAACATAACACAACACACAACAAAAAGTTCCACAGTGCACCTTTAATATAGAGAAGACTGATTAGTGCAGCTACAGGACAAGAGGCTCTCGTGCATCTTTCGCATGCAGGGCACGCTTTTGGTCCGACCCATATCTAAAAACTCTGCCCTTGAACTTTTCTACTAGAATCTGTTTACCTTCAACTTCCATTACTACAGTTTAATTCTACAATATTTTAGCCTGAGTGCTCGTGGAGGATCAATTTGGGTGTACTCGCAATCGGTGCTGGGAGATCGATGATGTAGTTCCTACTCGTTCGGTTGCTTCCTCCTTTTTGGATGTCGAATCAGGACACTTTGCTCAAAAGTGCACATTTGAGTGCAAGTCTTGAACTCTACGAGAGCATCGCATTAATTCGCCTCATGCATGAGAAAATTCAGCGAAGCACAATGATTCTTCTGGAATAAACGCTGCCAGCAGACAATGCTAATATGGCTGAGCCTTTATTCAGTATTCAGTAGAAAAAGCTCTGATTAGCACACTACAATCCGCTATATGTGAGTAAGCAAAACAGAAAGTACAACGCATATGTCCAGATGTGCTTTCTTCAGAATGCTCAGACATGAGATTGTTTGGCGTGTACTGTATGCAGCAGTAAGAGCACACAAACAACCGAACAATAGCTCTTTATTCCCTTTAACTCTTGCTTTCTTCCTCACAGATGCAAACGCACAAAGACGTCTGCAACACACACATGTGCTGATACCCACTTCAACCCCAATCGAACAAACAAAAGGGGAAAAGAAACAAAAACACAAATCCACTTAAACCGAAATTAAACATTTTATCATGCTTTAAGCACATTTCATCCCGGCAATCACATAAACACATAAATATATTCAGGAATATTTTCCCTCTGCGAAACATTGTAACGATTATCGGATTATCGTTTCATCTTTTGTTTTGGTGGATCTGGACTCCCGATTTAAAATTCTAAACAGATCGGATAAAAGGACGCTTTGAAGTCTGATGACTGTTTCACTTTGGTTCTCCTCGTCCTCCCCTTTTTCTTTCTCTCCTTGTTTCTTTCTCTTTTTGTCTGTTTGCCTTTTTATCTCTCTCTGCGTCGGCCCGCGTGTCTCGAGTTGAGGGGGGAAGCTTTTGTTTTTGGTCCAGACGTCTCCCCAGCAAGCTACCGATGCTTCTTGTACACAGCTGGCCTCCAGAGGAGCGTTTGTTTCCTCGGTATTGATCTCTTGCAGGATGTTCTCTCCTCAGTTTTCTACCCTTGACGGGTCAAAAGTCAAGATGAACGCTCAAAGATGAATATCTGATGCATTTCTTTTTTCTCTTCTTTCTCTAGCTCCTTTTTTCCTCACTTTATCGCCCTGTCTTTTCGCAGCATGCTTCCCTGCCTTCCTTGTTTTCCTCTCCCATGTGTTGTGGTAGTAACGCTAATTGACCATTCTTAAACACCCTGCAACCTAAGCCTTGTTTCTATGACGACATAGTTAAATTCCATTGTCAGATTACGTAACAAACTCCTCTAGGAATGAGGTATATGCATGCCACACACACACACACACACACACACACACACACACACACACATCTGCTTAGTCACTTTTCCAGTTGGCATGCTTGTCCAAATGGAGTAAATAACCAGGAACACCAACGTAGAATCAACGTGTGTGTGTGCACGTGTGTGCTCGATTGTTTGTGTGTGCGCATGTGTGTGTCCGCATGTGTATGGGACACCGGCGTTTATGGTTGATAGAGAAATGATGGAACTATTAAATTAATTAAAAGACAGATTCCCCTGTCATGGTTTACTGGGACACTGATACAA
>CAEMYA010002128.1:6061185-6074761 GCA_903131615.1 Diplodus sargus | reverse complement strand
ACACACACACACACACACACACACACACACACACACACACACACACACACAATCCTTTACATGAATAATACATTACTCTATAAGAGCTGTCCTAAAGTCTGGAGGACCAGAGTGAACAAGAAGGAGAGTGTGAGAGAAAGTTTCTGTGTGTGTGTGTGTGTGTGTGTGTTGTTTACAGTTTCTTAGTATTATTATATGACTGACTCTGACTTTCTGCACAAAGTTGCACATAAGCTGTATACAGTGCTGCATTTATCTCTCTCCATGTTTTCCCTGCGCGTCTCTGAAGGCTGTCAGGTCGCATATGCCAACTGATGACAATCTGATCCGTGTGTACTTACGCCTGCGTTCGTGTGTGTTGGCGCTATAACCTCTATTCCAGCCCCGAAGTAGGTCCCTCCGTTTAGGGTGGTGATGGCCCGATTCGTCTTTCCACTTGTCAACTTCAGCTTCCCCAGAGATATTGAGGAACAGAGAGACAGAAAGGAAAGAGAGAGGGAGAATAAGGGTGGCAAGAAAACGGTGGATGTGTTTGTAAAAACTGAAACTTTGTCTGCCAAAGCACATTTTTCTGTTTGTAAATTCAAGACGTTAACAGATATCCTGTTTATTTACCCGAGCAGTCGGCATCTCGTTCAGTCGGTGGAGTGGTGGAATATGTTTATTGTAATATTATACACTGATATCAAGATGAATTACTGATGTTGCCAAAAAAGTCAGTTTGGGATCTCGGGGCTTCCAGAGACTTGGATTACGCTGAAAGAGCTGTTGGGACCAATTTCATGTTTTTGTTTTCTTCTGTTTTTTAAAGGAAAAAAAAAGATGTTTCAGAACGAGCCACATCTACTTCAGTTATTTATCAGAACGCTGTGGCGCTGTTTTGCTGTGAAGCTCCGAAA
Organism: Diplodus sargus; assembly: GCA_903131615.1. NCBI lineage: Eukaryota > Metazoa > Chordata > Actinopteri > Spariformes > Sparidae > Diplodus > Diplodus sargus. The sequence goes on along the minus strand of CAEMYA010002128.1, from coordinate 6,073,862 downwards.
TATTATTTAACGGACTACAAAACATCGCTCGACTTTCAATCGGCACGGCGGTAAGTAGATAAAGACTGTTTTTTTCATGTATTTTTTTTGGGTGAATTCATCCTTTAAAGAAAACGTAGATAGGGAGCAATTGTTGGAAAAAATGAATCCAAAAGGATTGATTTCCCAGCTGGCAGTGCAGGACAGGGAGCAGTCAGAGTGAAAAGAATGCATCTGGTTAGTATTTTGGGAGCCATACATCACTGCTCTTTGCAGATACAGTACAGATGTAGCAACACGCTGGGATTCACTTTCCAAAATCATCTGCATCAAATGTAATCAAGGCAGCAAATCCTTCTTTTTTTTTTTAATAAACAAAAGTGAAATAGTGAAGATGCCTTTTTCGCTGATACTCAGCAAAACAATATTAAGGCATTATTGCGGCTTTGTTCTTTTAAAGTCAATGTTTGTACGTTTTCGCTATATCTACATCTAAAATCGGGACAAAAGTCAGGATATTATAATATTCACAATAACCGTGATATTAAAAAAAGATTTAAGGTCTGGTGCATCTTTTGCATCTTTTGAGTTTGTCTACTGTAATTGTTCATTTTGTAGTTTTTGTTTATTAATTTAGAAAACAGACAAATCACACAGTAAACAAAGTTACAGATTGATTCTAATTTCTTCAAACTACATTACTTTATCTGTATAATATAATTTTTATGAATTTGTTTTTGCCAAGCTAATGATGTAGTGAAAATCTGATATTGGTGACAGCTCAATTTACAAACAGTGTGTACTGGACCGCTGACCATTTTACAATTCATGCGATGTCTGATTCATCTTTGTGACTTGTGTCAGGCAGCACTTATCATTAATTGCGGTGTCGTCAGTCATGTAACAAAATACGGCATTAAATCATTCTCCCTCATTAAAAATGCCAAAATACATGAATGGGCTGTTTTTTTTCCCCATTTCATATCACAACTTTAACTGCTTCAATATAAATGTCTCCTACTCCACAGCAAAGCCCACTCTCTTTGTTTGAGCACCGGAGGCTTCAAATTTCCACATCACACTTGTGTACGCTGAATATCGGACCGGGGACCGTTCTCGTGCTCGTAGCCCCGCCTCTTAAAACCTGCTTTCCAATGAGCTCAGAGAAAATGCACAGGTTCGGCAACCAGTGTGAGAACAGCCCTCCAGCACCAAAATCATTTTACACAGTGAAGCAAACATTCAACTGTAGGAACAGGAAGAAAAATAACACATTTTGGACCGGGAGGGGGACTTCGATAACTCGTAGCATGCAGTCTAAACATAACAGGGATGGTCCTTTAAAGAAACTGAGGCAAACAGCTGAAGAGCAGGGGAGGTAAATAGGGCAACTATTACTCAAAGTCTAATGGTTCCACTGTCTAGTATAAAGTAATAGCAGAGACTGTCCATATATCACTCTGGTACCAAACTGCCTCCACTGCCAAGTTCTGTCACCATCTGCTTCTGGTACCAAACGCCGGGGGAATTTCATCTTTGTCTCACTTCTGCTCAGCCTTTGAAGCCTGCTGTTGTTTAGTATCACGTGTGTGTGTGCATGTTTGTGTGGGTTGGGGGTTGGGGGTTGATGGAGAGAGAGACTAATTGTGTTTCCATTGTTCAGGTGTCAACAACTCATGGTGGGCCACTTGTTTGCATATTGTTAATTTCCACCCTCTCTCTCGCTGCGTACGGCTCGGCATGTTTCTACCTGATTTGCGTCTAAATTTGGCGTGCGTGTGTGTGTCCTGCCAAGTCGAGAGGTCCCCGCGAGCTGACACTCGATTCGACAGGCCTGCTGACACTCTAGCATTTAGCCGCGCGCGCGTCCTGCGAGCGCGCGTGTGCCGTATGAGTGACAAGGTGTGACACACTAGCATTTGTCTCGTAAATGCCAGAACAGAGAGCTGACACCAAAGGGCAGAGGGATGGCGAAACGGGAGGGAGAGGAAACGCAGGCACGGAAAAAGCAGGGAGTGTAAGGAAGGAGAGAGAGGGATGAAGCGAAATTGGGTTTGCCATGTTCTCACATTTTAATTGGTTGTTCGGCTGCGTGTTTGATTTTTTTTTCTTATTTTTATTTTTTTTTACACGGCACGCCACTAATCTGCCTTTAAAAAAATATGACAGCCTAAAACCTGCCAAGGAATTTGTCTGGCTCGGGCACCTTTCATTCGGGGGGATGTCACAAATACTTTAGCGTTTCAGCTCGCGGAAAACACTGCGGCAAAATCTCCATCCCGATGAGTCTGTTATTCGGTCTTATTTTGTACACACGGGCAAAATAAATCTGCCAGCGAAGACGTCTGTGTTGAGAGATCGTTTCAACATATTTCCAATACAAGAATTTGTCAGGATTGCTGAAGTGATTGTTGGTGCTCGCAGAGGCCCTGATGTGTTTGTTCTCTCGCAGCAAAGGAGCTGTCCGAGGTGCTCGTCTGCATTATAGACAGAATAAATAGTGGACGGAGCCTCTGGGTCTGACAAGCGAGGCCAACGCAAAGGCGCCTTGAACCTGCATTCTTTCTCACAGCTAGCGAGGGGGGGGGTTCAAAAATAATTCTGATTGTGTGTAAGCTTATGGGAAAATGATCCTACTTCTCACTTGATGTACTACCTCAGTGAACAGTTTCCCAATGAGTTTTAGTTATCTCAATCGCTAGTATCAAGTCTTCTTCAGCAGGGCATTATGTTCATTCTGTAAATTATGCTCCCATTTAGAGCTGAGTAGATGATGAAACCTTGTGAATAAGTCAGATCCAATCAGGTTAGAGGCAAAGTAACGTGTAACCTTCCCCCCTCTCGCCTAAACATGGTTATTTATGGCTCCAAAAAACTATGATGGCGATGGCCATGATGCCAGACTGTCCACAGACCGGTGGATGACATCATGGTGACATTTCACTCGGTCTGCACCCTAATGGTCACTGCGGATGGCGAGTTCTGGACAGTGAATGGTAAATATTAACACAAGTTTGTCACTGCATCTTATAGGTAAGTCTTGAGTAATGTGCATCAGCCCGACACTTGCCGCATTTATCACGCGTCTTCCTCGTTTTCACATAGAAAAATGTTGTGTTTTTTGCCTTCTTCCAGTACAAGAGGGATGGCGCTTTAACTAATTTCTACGACTCTTTGACTCCTGATTTATGTTTAGCCAGATTAAGCTCAAAACTAAAACTTTTTTTTTCTTAAAGCAAAGTAAGGAGCTTTATTCCCTTTAATTCATTTGAATCTCATTTAATTGGGACGATGCGGTTTAGCATGGTCGCTTCACAGTGAGTTTATACAGTATCTAATGCTAAGTTTCGGCTTTTACACTAAATGTCGGACATAATTAAACATACAGCTTCAATGGTCAGTATCATAAAATACACTAAAAGTCACACACCGCACTGCATCAACACACACATAACCTACATCTAAGTACAGTGAATTAAAAGATATGTATAAATGGTCATGTAGACAACATTAAATGCCTCGCATGCCCACACAGGTTTTCTGCATCAGTTGATAAGGCCCCTCGCACCTTTAAGTAAAAAATGTGTCAATATGAGCGACACCTGCATAGAGGCTTTAAGTGACTGTAATAGTGTCATCATATTTTTTTTTCACTAACATTTGCCTTTAGTGGGGGATAAGTTGTTTGATCAGCGCTGCGCCTCACGGCGCTAATTTTACCTCCGATGACCCACAGCTTCTGCATGAACTCGGTGATTTGAGAGGCGCGTGAATAAATATTTTAGATTCAATCTGACATCCGCCAAAATGTAGCGAAGTCATGTTGAGTCAGGGTCAAAATGAGAGCGCTAATTCAACAGCCGCCATCAGGATAAAGTAGTCAAGCTCATATTTGTTTCATAGCTTGCTCCACTGCTTTGAGGAGAGCATATCAGATGAATATATAATGCACAGCGCCACTGGTTGACAATTTGCATAGGAGCCCTTTCAAATGATGCCCACGCCAGCGGTGCCAAGTCTCGTGTTGTTGAAGTACTGGAGCTGCTGCTCAGTGACCTGCGAACGTGTTGCTTTTTTCTCATCGTAGATGTTCTGCTTCCTTACTGTAGGTGAAACGCAGCAGGTTCAATAACTGAAACACAGAGATGAGTCAAAACATACCGATTGAAAACTGAATCAGTACATTCCACTGTGGTTCTTTGAGAGACATCACTGAATGTTAAGTTGCGGGTTGATAGATCTTTCGAAAGTTTTGCTCCCCCTTTGAAATCTAAACAAGTCCGGGAACCTTTTGAACCTTTCTCTCTCTCCCTGCTCTGTCAATAATGGCCGTCCGTGTTGAACTGACTCGGCCAGTGCAGAAGTCATTTAAAGAAGGAGTCTGTCAGATCTCAGCCTCGGAGCCGAGATGAGTGAGTGCCAGTCGCTCCGCCAGGCTCCGACTCATTAAAACATATTAATTCTCCTGTCGCGTTGGGACCCAAACTGTGTAAATGCAGTCTCTCACCCTGGGACCCAGTCTCATTAAAATATGAAAGCGCTTGTGTCATGTAGGGACGCAGCAGACGCCTCACGTCATCCGTGAGGAGCTCCGATTATAAGTAAGAAATGATGTTTGTGGTGGAAACAAGAAAACTTCTGATTCCATTCGTCATATTGTGTTATTTCTAATGAATGGTTTAATGAATGATTTATGAATGGTTGACTGTTGCGTCCGCGCTTTGAGCCTTTCAGATACACATTTTAAAGTCTGAAAATGCTGAAGGAGTCACAAGTTGAGAGGTTAATATGCGGTTAATCATGGTCTGTGTCACTCACATTTTATAAAGCTTGTGTCTGTCACTGATATTTCTCTCGCGCTCTCTTGCTCCGCCATACTGTTTTTAAGTTGGCTGTTAAATGGTCAAATGCCAAATGGCTAAAGGTTCTTCAGAATGACTTTAGCAGGTATGAAACAGAGTGGTCAGACTGTTGTGTTGGGGTAAGGTAGTCATTCCATCGTGGTTTTGGTGCAGTGCCTGTTCCAGACCATAATTAGCCTAAATGTCTATTTCTTTCTTTAGCTCCCACCTTCGTACACAGTTATTGCTGTGCAATATGACCAAAATCTGATGAAATAGGTCATTCTATATCCAGATAATGATACATACATACATACATACATACATACATACATATATATATATATATATATATATATATATATATATATATATATATATATATATATATATATACATATATGTGTATTTATAATTCAATGAATGCCAATAAAAAGTCAAACAGTATCTCTTATTCCATTTTGAATTATATACTCGCCAAATAAAAGGAACTAACTAGAGGCTTTATAGAAACTGGAAACTTTATGGAAACTGGAGTTTTATAGAAACTTTGTATCAAGCTTGTAACAATATAAACTATGAATTCATAAAATGAAGGGTTATTTCCACTTCGATCAAATCCAATTTTCTTTTTTATTTCATTGCGAACAACAAGGAATAAAAAATCAAGCCGCTGTTAGGGTTGTTTCAGTAAAATACCCTGCACAATCTTCACTTTAAAAAAAAAAAAATGTTTTTGTTTATTGTGAAGTTGAAGTGATATCAGTCAAGCTGGTTTTGGTTTATTCATTTTAGGAATGTCTTCATCAGTTTTTGGAAACAAACTCCTCAAATATGAAAAAGGTAAACACGTTTGCAGCTTTAGCTGAAAACAAAATGCTCCAAATTCAAACTGTGCCTCTGTGGATCCGTTGTGGAACTGTGTCCATGCAGAAGTAGTATCCTCTGTTTTTAGGTGTGAGCACCTCGAAACAACAGACATTTCCATCATATGTATTGATCTACACAAACAAATGTGAATTATTCTCCAAGTCAGTTGTTTGTCTTTAATACAACTTCAAAAAACATTTTTCCCATTCACTTTAACCAACACTGGATATGTGAGATCAGTATGTAAATATGTATATCTCCGTTGTCTTTTTGAAGTCAGTACAAAGTCGTTCACATGTCTTGATTCGTTCTTATATTTCACTCTGCTTCTCTTTCGACCTCTTCTCTAATTTTCGCTGCAAACGGCCTCACAAAACAAAAATGTTTCAAACCAGGCTTTACAAACTTCAGCTGTTTTTTGAAGGAATTGATTAAACACAGACACCATCCATGCGCACACATACACACACGCATGCAAACACGTAGCTCGTGTGTGTTTTTACAGTTTGGGTTCTACTCTCTGGTACAATAATGAGACATTTTGAGGGAATATAATCAATTCATTAGGGTTCAAGACGTCACCCATGAAAGTCTGATCCCCCTCTTCTCTCTTTGTGTGTGTGTGTGTGTACATACTGCATTTTCATCCCATTGTTGGGACAGAAGTTTGGTGTGTATATGTGGATGTCATTGTTTGAGGGGAACATGGAACAAAAAAAAAAAAAAAATGACGAATGTTTTTTTAAACTCGTACTGACATGCTATAGAAATGCATTGTGTGTTTTTATGTGTCTAGAGAGCAAAACAGTGTGAGTGAGACTGCACCGAGTGTACTGTGTATGGTTTATTTTTCCTGTTTGTGTGTGTGTGTGTGTGTGTGTGTGCGCGTGACGGCACAGTTCCAATGTGTTTCTTTCCTGTGTGGTCATGCGCAGTCCCAACGGCCTGTATGTGGGGCTTTAATTATCTTAACTCCGGTAAACCTCTTTGTACTGAAAACCAATTTGGCCAGCTTTGAAATCAGCATTTTCTGTCTGGCTCTGCCTGAAATATCAGGTATATGCAAAAAAAACAACCTGTTTTTATAACGATACTCCCTCTGAAAGGCAACGTTGTATCATTACCACTTATCACAGAGACAATTGCATTATTTAATTCAAGTGCTAAATTCACAGCCGCAGCACAAATGTATGAAATTACTGCCTTATTCATCATCTTTCATTTCATTGATTTCTATCAAAATGACCCGAATATTTCAAAGAATGTTTGTCAGTAAAAAAAATAAAAAGGGGTTCGGCCTGATATTATATCCACATGCATTCAAAGATGTTTACATCTGTAAAAGAGCGCCACAATTTGCAGTAAACAAGGTCCCTCGTGTGGTGAGGACCACTTTGAATTTGCTTCCAGTTATGGAAAATGAAGAGACTGAGAATGCAAGTCTGAGTCTGAGTCTCTCAAGGCAATAAGATGAAAAACATAACCAGAAATGACTTATGAAAATGTGTTTTTCACTTTAACAGTTGCATTTATCATCATTTAAAGTCAGACTTTGTCTATTTTTTTTAAATGTCAAAAACAACTTCACTCTCCAGGATTTTTATTCCTGAAAAGAAAATTAAAATTGATAGGGCAAAAAATTATTGATGATGTCTGTGTTCAAATAAGTTTCACATCAATTGACACGATGCTCTCAAGTTCAAGTGAAAATATAGGGTTATTGGAACCGTGCACAGAACGATGCCTTTCTTGGTCATTCATCCTGTGCATGTCTGTGATCAGGGTAAACAGGTAGGCTGTAACCATGGTAACAACTTTGTGACAGGGTCAGGATCCGGCGTAAGAAAATAGAACACCTGTCGAGTTTGGGTCGTGCTCGATTACTTTGATCTTGGACTTGGTCAGGTTAAAAGATGTGGCCCGAGCACGCTCAATTATGTATACTTTGATATTTTCTGATAATTATAATAAGGTAGGAGTTCAGCCCAGTGTTTAATTGAGTCATGATAAGCTGTATTAGGCCCTTGTAACAATGCATCATGGGGGATGTTCCCTCCACTTTTTGTGACTTGGATGTTCGGATATCCTACCGTGAATGTAACCTCTTTTATTTACTATTGTAGTGTGCTAATGTATTTGTGTAAATGCAAAAACATTTGAATCTGTGAGAAACGAGTTCGCAAGTGTTGTTAGTGCGGCGCATCATTTTGTGAGAAATGTTTCAGACAGCTGAATCCCTCAAACTTCATTTTTCATGAGAGGCCTGAGAGCCACGAACACACAAACAAAGACAAGAAGAAGAAAGAGAAGAAGAAAAGAAGAAGAAGAAGAAGAAGAAGAAGAAAAATCCTTATCTTCAAACACTGCGGCTTACACTCCTCGGAGATTCTTGTGGCGCCTGTGCGTGTATATGTGTGTGTGAGCCTGCGTGTATAATTTCCATGTCAGACAACAAATTCATTTTGTATGTGTGTGTGTGTGTGTGTGTCTTCTTGTGTGCGTGTGTATGTGTGTGTGTGTCTGCGTGTTGTCTGATGTGGTTTTGTTCAACAGAAAAACAAGCCTTTAAGTTTCGCAGAGAAAATCCTCAAATCCCCAAATGGATTGATAATTACAAACAGGACACGACTGATATGTGTATGTGTGCGTGTCTGTCTTTGTGTGCGTGTCTGTCTTTGTGTTGTGTGTGTGTGTGTGTGTGTGTGTGTGTGACGGGACTGTAGCTGAACATATTTTATGAGTTTTGAAGGGAAAAATAATTACAAATTCCTGTCACAGCTCAAAGAATAGGGAGAAGGGGGCAAAGACGGAGTTACAGATAGTCTGCGATCTACACCGTCAGCAGCAACCGGAGAGACGGATGGAGAAGCGTGGAGACCAGGAACGATAGAAAAACAAAGACGCAAAGGTTTTTATTTTTTCGTCGAGAGAAAGAGGAAAGCATAAAGTTCCTTTTTATGTGTACAATATTAAATCGCTCCTGCCGCAAGATGCCAAGCCAGGATGATTTCATTTAGTCCCGTTACAAACACAGTTCCTCCGCGGTAACAAAAGCTCCTGGCCTGGCAATTAAAGCGATTCTTAAGTGGTTTAACCATTAATACGAAGCCAAAAAGCAATTATGGGTATAACCTTTTCTCTCCATACCGCGTGACATAATCTGTTTCTTTCTTCTCGATTCTCTATACTGTTTTCATTCGATTGCGCGAAGAACTCCGCCGCATTCAAAACAGCTTAGGAAATATTGTAGGTTTTCTGACAGTTGCGCCAAGAAAGCATCTTTGATGTGAAAATTAAGACACCGCCAGAGAGAGACAGCGAGAGAGCAGAAAAGGAGAAGGAGGGAGGGAGGGAGACACAAGAGGAGGAGAGGACGACAAAGACAGAGAGAGAGGGAGAGAGACAGAGGGGAGGGGGGGGGGGAGACAGAGAGGATTGTTTAAATGAGACATTTTGATGAATGAGCACAGTTTTGGGCCAGTGGCAGTACAACTAAGCCAGAAAATTATAGACTTCCAAACAACTTCACACATAGAGAGAGAAAGAGAGAGAGACCTTGAATTCAGCAGAATACAATAGAAGTGAAAGAGGAAGAAGAAGAAGAAGAGGAAGAGGGCAACACATCACACAATAGAATAGAGAAGACTAGAACTAAACGGAATAGAATGAGAAAGAGAGGTTTAATAATTCAGAATATAGGAGAAGACAGTTGGTATAGCAGCTCTTGTGTGATGCCATTGCCTTTCCTCTTCTGCGTCTCATTAGTTGCCGTCTGGGGTCGGGTCGGTGCGTTTAAGGCAAGAGTGAGACTGGTTGGGATTAGGGTGAGTTATATCGAGGCAAGCCAATCAGAGGCAGCGGGATCCACAACCGGGCCTGCGTGACAGAGTGGTGCTTTGAGTTAAAATGCTAACCTTAGCATACCGTACTAACACGCGTGCAGTGACAGTACTGACATGCTGATGCTAAAAGGATATAATGTTTACAGCACCGTGTTCACCATCTTAGTTTTGTCATGTGTTGACACCATTGATATGTTGAAACTTTTCTCTATGTCACAACTTTATGTTTCTTTAGGTTCAGTGCTCAGTTTCACAGAACCACTTGGTTATGGGTGGGAAAAGATCATGGTTTGGCTTAAATGACCTGTTCTGGTCACCACAGATGCAGCAGGAGACTTCCTGATGTTTTGTCAAAAGTATCTAGTTTTTGTCATCCACATTGTCATCCGTAGAACCATACAGCATATTCATACATACAACGATACAACACTGTCATCTATACAACCAAATAATATAGTCATCTATACAACCATACAACATATACATCTATAGAACCATAAAATATTGTCATGCACAGAACAGAATAACATTTCCTGATTAGAAAAGGTTTTGTGTGTTATGTGTTTAAGTTTCTACAGCGTGCTTTTTGTTGCTTGAAAAAAAAGACTTTTGCTGTGTGGAAATGTACTGATGGGACCTTTTGAGCTGCAGATTTTAATTGTAGAACTTGTGCGAGGAGTTCAGAAGTTCAGTTTTGTTTGTCATGTCACATCATGTTATGTTCTTAGAATGTTTCAGCAGTTGCGATGGTATTTTTATAATGAGAGAAAAAGAGTGTTGCACACAAATCTGTTATAAAGTAATACATATATACATATGTAATAAAATGACTAGTATGTAGATTAAATAGTGTGTGTATTTGATGATGTGTTACAGCTACTTGTGTGTTTGATATCTGTGTGTGTGTGTCTGATAGTAATTAACTGGAGGACATGCAGTGCATTTTCTGCCTTTCTACCACTGGAGGCAGCAATGGCTCACACACTGACTCTCCTCCTCCTCCTCCTCCTCCTCCTCCTCTTTCTTTATCCCTTTCTCTCTCTCACACACATACACACTCATCAGCGCACACAAAACCATCAATCAAGTGTGCGAAAGATCCTTAAGGCCTTAACATTTCTCTTGTTTGGTGTGATCGAGTGCTTGACAACTCTGTCTCTTTCTCTATTTCATTCCCTCGTTCTCCCTCCGTCCTTCCCTCTCGTTTCCCCCGTCCGCTGCCCCTCCGTCTCTTAATCTTGCTTCCTCACGTACATGCACCCTAAATCTCTGCAGTCCCCCTCTCTTACTCACTCCATACCTCTCCATCGGTCTCTTTCTTTTACTGCCATGCCCACTCTCCCTCTTCTCTCTTTTCTCGTTTGAATCCTTACTTACTGCCTCACACACACACACACACACACACACGCGCGTGTGCACGCGCATTCAACCCCGGAAGGTTGCAGTTATCAATCATGGTGATTGTGATCTGTATCATCCACTAACATCAATGAGGGTTTTGAGGAAGATGACATCATTCATCTATACATCACCGCTAATATGGTCTTCATTTAGTGTTTCTTGAAGTGGTGGAGAGAGACAGACAGAGAGGGAGACAAAAGCTCCATTCGGATGGGATTAGTTTCCCCGAACGACGTCTGAGATATAATTACTCACAAAGGGCGGCGCTGCTTTCATGTAGCCATTCAGATGTGATTAGAATCGCTGAGGTTCTTTTCGGCCGATATTAACGGAAAACTTGTTACAGTTAAGTTGAAGTTCTCTGAGACAAATTGAGATCCAACTGAGGCTTCATTTGGAGACAGCCACTGTCCATCAATCATGGTGTTTTTTTCTGTTCATCTCCCCGTTATGGGCTCCCAGCAGGCTGTGCAATTGGTAGGCAAACATCATGAGTTGACAAAAGACTTTGGTACGACTTTCTATAAAACCTGGCACAACGTTGCAGCATTTGTGCGGTTGTGTTGCAAAAAAAAATAGATGAAACTATTCACAGTATCGAGTTATAAATATGTTATTTTCTAAGCATAATGACAAACATAAATCCAGGTCCAGCCTCTCGAATATGAGGTTTAGCTCCTTTTACTTTTCTTGTGTGATAGCAGACTCAATTTTGGAAAAGGTTCTGCTTTGGGAGATAGTGAGGAGCATTTTTCACAAAACAAGACAGCAGGTTAATCAATAACAGAAACAAAATAGCACTCACTAGAGTGCATACTTTTGCACTCGCTCTTTGATACCAGCCTCCTAAATATGCCATTTTTTCCAATCGAGATCAGTGCATTATTTCTTGAGAGATAATCTCGAGTGTTGAAAAACAAGCCGAGTTAAAGAAAGTGAGGGAAATGTTCTTGGATCTGCACCAAAAGTTTGTGGGGTCTATTCTGGGCCGAGACCCATCCTTCATCCAAGTTTCATGGATATCACTGCAGCAGTTTTTGTGTAATCCTGCCAACAAACCAACAAGTCCACATGGGTGAAAACACAACCTCCTTGGCGGAAGTAACAATCACTACTTGCAGCCCTAATAAAAACGTTGATACGAGGACTAGTTAGTGGCTCATGTGTATTTATTAAAGGAAATGTCCGTTAAATTGTTTGTTGTTTCTTATGTTATATCAGATTGGTGTCGCTGACTGTGTGATAGGTAGCAATCTTTCCACCAGAGGAACATTCCCAAAGGTACAACAACGTTTTTTTAGTGTTTTGACCAGCAGAGACCAGAGTTCAATTAAGTTCCAGGGACATCGTTTTACTGTATACTCCATTAAAAGTCCCTGAAACTGGAGTAGTACAAGAATTTGGGGATGGGTCTTGCTGCACAGAATACATCTGAGTAGTGGAGTACCAGCAGCATATGACGGATGGCCCAATGACGAGGTCCAGATGTTGTTACATAGTCATGTGCAATGTATCATGTAAAAATAGCCAATCGAGGACTAATGTGCTTTACCTTTGCAGATCTTTTCACTGCGGTGGAAATGCAGAAACTAACACTAACTCCTCAGAAAGTAGTCCCTGGGATTGAAAGTTTAGCTGGTTAATTAGTTAAATTAGTTATTAGATGAATTAGTTAATTAATTATCAAAGCTATGACATGGAAAGTTTTTCCCAAAGCAGGACAGAAAGAAAAGTCAAAAAAAAA
>CAEMYA010002128.1:6050841-6060878 GCA_903131615.1 Diplodus sargus | reverse complement strand
GTTCATTTTCGGGACGATTCATGGGCTTTGTGGGAGAGATAAAATGTTACAACCACCATTCAATACGTCTTAAATTTAGAGGGTTCAGTGTTAAAGTGTCATCATTTTGGCAGTCGCAGGCCTTAACTTATTGTACCTGTTAGCCTTTAAAAAGGTCTCTTTTGTATTTGCTGCTATGAAAAAATAAAAATATATTTTGAATCATTTATCATACTTTACGTGTTTAGCAACACGGCACGGATTACAAGTTTTCCATTCTATACTGTTCCTTTTATTGTGAAAGAAATGAATTGAGTTAAAATGCAGAAATCACAAATCTACTTAAATTTCAGCTTGCACATTTATATTCTCTTTTTAAAAAAGATCCTACTCACATCGACGCTGACCTCGAAGTAGCTCAGTGGGTTTTTTGATCCCGCTCGTCGGGACTCGGAGGGGCCCTGCTGGTTTTCATTCAAGTCGGTGAATGCAGGAATGAGTCACACGTGGGGCGGCAGGTGAATGCAATTAACCAGGTGGTTTGATTGAAACCCAGCCGTGCTCCGGACCCGGAGGACCGCTGCTGACGAGCCATGAATTAATTCATAAAAAGTGTGTTTGGTTGCTTTGATCTGTGTCGCTCTGACAGGACCTGCAGAGCCGAGCACGACTGAAACCTGCAAACAGCTCGAGCTCGGCCTCTCCAGGTTGAGGGATGCCGTCGACACGCGCGCTGTTTGCGTACGGTTGCTGTTATATAATTAGTTGTGATTAAAGCTGCGGTGATTAGTCAATCAATCTCAAGTTTAGCAAAATAAATTAATTGCTGAAACGATCCATTGTTTCCCTCATTTTTCAAGGGAAAAATGTCAAACAGTCGCCGGTTCCTGCTTCTCTGTTGTTCCTCTTTGCCATTTATGATAGTAATTAAGAGTTTTTGGACTATTGACTGGACAAATGAAGCAATTGAAAGACGTCACTTTGGGCTCTGGGGAGCTGTGATGACCATTATTCACTTTTTATTTATTTATTTATTTTTACATTTTATAGACTAAACGATTCATTAATAATCGTCGGTTGCAGCCTTTGTCGAATGTGTGTTGTCAAGAGCATCAACTTTATATTTGGACAAAGAATTACAGTCAACAACATGATGAGAAGAAGCACGAAACAAACATACCTGGTGATTTTTGTTTGTTTATTTGTTTGGTTCAATAAAGGAAGTTATGCAGATTCTGACACCGGGAAAACCTTTGACCCGACAGAAACGTCAAAAAATTAATTAAGGTCGTTTTCCGTGAACAAAATGGGGTTCGAATCAGTTGGAAAGTGGGTGGAGTTCGTCTCCACTCTGTATCCATTTGTGTGTTTTTTATTTTGCGAGAGGCCCGCTGCAGCCCCGAGTAACATCTCGCATAGTGAGGGGAGAATTGAAACCATTTAAATTGGAGACAGAATATTGACGATATGTAAACCACACAGAGGAAAAGATCATTCTACGGGGAAGGAGAGCATTAAAAGAGTCAAAAGGGATCGACCACATCAGGCTCGCTGTTCTTCTTCTTCTTCTTCTTCTTCTTCTTCTTCTTCTTCTTCGCCCTCGCTGCATTCTTTAAATTAGCTTTCCCCCCGAATCACTTCTTTTCCTTAAATCTCTGCAGTTGCGTCTCTTTTTGTCCTTTTTTCTCAGATGCCGCCTTAAATCTCTCTCCTGCCCATGCGCCTCTCTTTTATGTGTGATGTTATCGGAGCCTACATCAGGTTCTGCTCTCTCCTTATTTACAGTGTTTATGTTAATGAATATGGATTTTCTGCTGGCGATGAGATTTCCCTGCTAACTCTTTCGACTGTTTCAGCACAAATAAAAAAATAAAAAAATCCTAGGGGGTTTGAAGTGACGCGCACTGACATTTTTAGCGCTAAGTCGTAATAAGTTGAGAACTATTGGCGAGAGTATAAAAAAAAAGGCTCACGTTGTGGCAGCACTGAGTAAAAACGAAATATGAGCAGTCTGAAATACATGAAAAGAACGTCAAGTAACGAAAGAAACTGTGATATTGAGGAAGAAATCGAAAAAGGAGAGAATTTGAAGGCAAGGGAGTAAGTGTGAGTTAGACTCAGAATATGAAATGCACCGTGCAAAGGTCAAAGGTCAGCAGCAAACGGCAACCAGAGCTCGACACGAAGCAGAGAAACAGACACATGATGGTGGCACGGAGAGGAGGAATATTTCCCCTGGATTTCACACACAGTGACGGGAATCGTGTGTCTAGGAATGAAAAAATAACAGTGTGTGTGTGTGTGCGCGCGTGTGTGTACCCGCCCATCAAGGAGAGCACTGTGGAAAATCCATCTGGATCGTACATACACCTGATGACGTCACAGACACACACACACACACACACACATGCTCTGGGTGCAGAACCGTTTTATTTTTGTTTCTAAATTGGAAGTAAAAGTTACACAGACTAAACTCACTGAACCGGGATTGAGGGAGGGACGGACAGGAGGGAGAGAGGGAGGGAGGGGGAGGAAAAGAGAGGGGAAGATGAGAAAATGGGACGGAAAAGACAGAGATAGAGGAGGAGAAGGACGAGAAACACGTCGACGTAAAGAAAGACGGATGACAGAAAATCTTGCGCGCACACACCTAATCAGTCTGTATATGACCGCCCCCCCTCATACATAAATACCAAACTATGTTATGCAGGTACAACTAATCCCCTATGTGTGTGTGTGTGTGACTGGAGTGCAGGGGAGTGTGTGTGGTGGGGAGGGGTCCTGGCACGGCATGGCAGTCATTTCCCTTCTAGACTCAACATCATACAGATACACACACACACACACACACACACACACACACACACACACACACACACACACACACACACACACACACGCACGCACACTCACGGCAAGCGTTGGAATATCATTACGGTAAGAGCTGCAGTGAGCAGGCCCCTGACACAAGCGGCCCTTTGTTCGATCGCAGACACACACACACACACACACACACACACACACACACACACACACACACACACACACACACACAGCAGACCCAGACTCAGGCCTTCCATATCGCCAATATAATTACAGCTATTACATCTGACTCAAATATAACTTTACATCTCTCTCTCTCTCTCTCTCTTTGCTCTCCGTCTGCATCTCCCTCGATCGTCCCTCCTTCTCCCTCGCTCCCTCTGTCTCTCCCTCTTACTCTTGGGTACTCATGTCGGAGCCATGTATAACCATTTGTGTGTGTGTGTGTGTGTGTGTGTGTGGTGGCATAATGCTATATAAACATTACCTCAACTAACGAGCGGTAACTGGTCTGGCCCAAATTGTGTGTGTGTGTGTGTGTGTAAGAGTGAATGTGTGTGTGTGTGTGTGTGTGTGTGTGTGTGTGTGTGGCTTAACTTAATGACCTGTACAGTCAGTTTTTTGTTCGCAGAGCTTTTGCTGTGAAACGAGGCAAAGGAAAAAAAAAAAAATCTCCATCCCTCGCTCTCCACCTTTTCTCTTTCTCTCCCCGGTCCCACGCCGAACGAGGGATTGCGAATGGATGAAAGAAGGATGGACGGCTGAATTTTCTACCTCGAGGCTACTGAAACCCAACAGTTACTTTCGGTTTCCTGCCGTTAAAGTCCGCGTCGGAGAGCAGAAACATCATTGCAGATATGTCGTTTCAGATATGAGAGGATATTATTTTTGATCGAAAGAGAAAGATCATCACCGACTGAATAAACAAAGTCCTTCAGTTTTATGACCGAATAAAACTGAATAAACAAACTGACCTTAAAGGACAACACAGTTTCAAAGTGTTTTTACTAAGGCGGACCCTGCCACCTTTCTCGCTTTAAAACTGTTTTCTGGGGACCTTATTCTCCTCTGAGAACAACTTTTTTTATCCAGTTGTGGAAAAAAAAAATTCTCAGTTTATATTAAATCATTATTATTGTAAATATTTAAACTCTGGGTGTTAATTTATTCTCCTAAACTACGTGCTGCCCCTTTAAGCAAAGTAGTAATCCCACAGGCCAAAGCCAAAGTGAGCTCTTTTACCGCCTTTGTTCGCTTTGTCACTTCATAAATTCAATCGATTGTCATTTTGTTTTGAACTCTTCTGTAAGTGAAGCAGTTTGAAAACGCCCGCTTGACCTCTGAGAACTTTAAATTTGGTGTTTTAAACAAGAAACGATGAATACATTAATCTTCCTCGTCGTATAAATGTTTGTGTCTGACTCAGTTCTTTTCCCGAAAATATAGAAATCTCTTAAACTCCAAAAGAAGGAGTGAACTCGTGAAATTTCGTACATCTATGAACACACACGGAAAAAAGTCACACTTCTGTTGAGATTGCAATAAAACTTTTGAGACCTTGTTGTGTTTGTTTGTTTATTTTTCAAGGATCTTTCGCGACTTTGACATCGAATAACACTGAGGTTAATTAACGGAGACTCGAAAAATTCAAAAATTCGGGATTGCTTTTGGGTTAAGAAGTGAAAACAAACTCCATCTGCAACTTCATTTAATCAAAAAATAAAACAATCGAGGGGCAAGCTCCCTTTTGAGTCGAGGGACCTGAGGGAAAAAAAAAGAAAACACAGTTACGCGCAGGGAACAAAAAAGTCAGACAACCGACAGCGACAAATAGACCCATTAAAAGCAATTACAAGAGTCATAAAAGAAACGTCACATAGTAAAGCTTTAGATTTCCAAAGGGAGTGAGAGAATCAAGGCTGAAATTTCCATTTTTAAAGCCACGCCGCCTGTTTTTGAAGCCAGCGTGACACCATTAACCGCCGTTAGTCACGTCCCGCTCCGCAGAACTGACCGGGTAGGAGGGGGGTGGTTTCACCCGGCGCACCTTTACGGGACGGTGAGGGCGTCGTAGTTAAACTCACGGGTTCAAGAAAGAAAAAAAGGTAACACATGCTGCACAGAGAGGACTGAGACCAGCAGCAGCTCCAGCAGCAGCTGCAGCCGTGTGTCCCCGCCTCCCAGCTCGTACTTAAAAAGAAACGTATGTCTTGGCTGTAACCCTCCTAAATCCGTGATATTTAAACATCTCCCAGGCCTTTTCAAAAGCCATTTAGGCTTCAAAAGAAAAGGGGAAGGGATTAAACTGTAGCAGTGTAACAAGGCCAAAGACAAGACTTCACTCATTTTCGGTCTTCTGAGACCGTTTGCCAACTAGTAGCCGTGACATCTGATGGTTTTTCTCCCCCCCGACCGCCACACATGTGCATGTTGTTACGTCGAATGTTACTGGTCTGTTGTCTGCAACATGATCGACAGTTTAAGTTATTCTGTGAGCTCTCTCTCGTCTCTCTCCCCCCCTTTCGCTCGTTTTTTTTCCGCGGCTACCAGGCCGGCGAGCCCGATTGAGTGTGTGTGTGTGTTTGCTGGTGACAAATTAGTGGCTCGAGCAAAAGGCCTTTCTGTAGGAGACAGTGTGGGTGGAGGACGCTAATGGGGAACAGTCATCTGCCATTATATACACGACGCAGCCACACACACACACACACACACACACACACACACACACACACACACACACACACAGAGTCATTTGCCGTACGGTATAGACATTAGACATTAATGAATAATGTATTGAGATAAACTGTTTGCGAGAAAAAAGCAAGATGCATCTTCGAGAAAATGACATTTAACAGTTTTAATTTTGCACTTGTGCTTCTGTAAAGGAGCAGTTCCCCCCCCAAAAGGGAAAGCACAGTCATTATCTTCTCATCTTCATGCCAGTGGAACGTCAGGTGAAGTTTTTTTGTAGTCCTCGAAACATTTCTGGAGATTCGCAGTGAAACAGCGTGGCAGCAATCCTCCCAAACAACTGAAGCAGGCGGGGACTTGTTTTAAAAAGTGATTTTTCGTGTGAACTTACCCTTTAAGTGTGGGAGAGCCCTGACTGTTTAACATTACCGTTTTGTTTCATACTTGAAACTGCCTCGAGCACATTGCAGTTTTAATGAAAAAAGTTGAAAGTTCCATGTTGCGGGGCATTCCTTCTCGCTGAATTACTGCGAACCTTTAAAACATTTCCCTCCTCGGACTGTAGGACTTTTGTTCACCAATTACTGAACATGATTTGTGAATGCGTATTCCAGTGCATATGTATTAGTTATAAACTTTGGAAAGCTGCTTTTGTAAAAGCATTTTTTTTTAGCTCCTCGGCCATTTAAAAAACTGTATCTCATTGCAGGAAATGTCTTTGTTGTCATTTTTATGATGTGTGATTTTGCACGCTGATATTTTTATTAAAGTCCAGCTAATTGTCACCAGAGTGCTCGCCAAAAAGCTATATATCTTAATGCACGCGCGCACACACACACACACACACACGGATTCAATTCAATACAGTAAAGTGACAACTGTGCTCAATCATTTTTATAAGGAACAGGTGCGGGTGTGTGTGTGTGTGTGTGTGTGTGTAGGCGTCACTGAATTGAAATTAGCAATAACCTGTGTCCATACTGGCAAATATAAAGAATTATATGATATGAATAATATAATGGAGAAAAAGCTGATTATATCAACAGAGGTGGAATCCCTTTTTTTTTCTCACACATCTTTCTTTCTTTCTGTCTTTCTTTCTTTCTTTCTTTCTTTCTTTCTGTTCTTGCTAAACTTTTTTCTTGTTTCCTCCTCTTTTCTCCTCCAATCTTTTTTCCCCCCCCGAACACTCCCATAAAAAAAGGAAGTGATTTAGTGGATGTGGTCAGCAACAGGACTTTTGCATCACTGTGCACCTCAGTTTACTCACAGATTCTGCCCGCTTTCATTGTTCTGCAGGGGCAGCGGATCAACAATGGCCGGGTTTGGAGTCATCGTCTAATTCTTTATAAACAACGAGACAGAAACACAAACGTCAAATTCACTGCATTGCGTTCTGTGCCCTCTCTCTACTCACTTCTCTGCCTCTTGAACTCTTTACTGCAGTGAAAAACATCCACGCGGAGCTCTCAGACGTCTCAGATGTTCGTTCTAACCAAACAACGTTCTGGTCGGGGAACCCTGCAGGTCCTGTCGCCACCACACCGTAATCCACGCGCCTCGTCCTGGTTCACACACATTATTAAAAAACGCACGAGCACACATTGCACTGATGCATGTCTAAGAGACAGCATTGATTTTAAACGCCAATTTGCTCTAAATCTCATCCCCCCTCCTGCTTTCCTTTTGTAAAATAAGATTTCCTGCTTCACTTGTTTTGTTGGACTCTTTCCTTTTACTTTTTTTTTTCTTCTAAGTCTTTTAATGCACCCTGGTTTGATTTAGTTTTTTTAATCCTAAACAGCTCCTTTTCCCTTCCCCTGATTCCTTTCTGTCATTCTTTCCAGTATTATTTATCCGATGTTGGTGATGACAAGGGTCATTTCTCTAATTGCACAAACAGCTTTCACCAACGCTCGCTGGTCTGTGAAACAACGATCATATAGTCCGATGAACCTAACTCGGCTGTAAAGACACTTTTTGCAACTGTCTTACCTTAAACCAGCTGGTTTTGCCTCACTGCTTTATTGGCAAAAAAACAACAACAACAACAACAAAAAAACATTCAAGGTGTTCATAAAAGTCCTGAGCTCTCATTAGAAACTGATCTGAATGCCACACGACGAGGAGACGCAACCCCTCTGGATCACGTAGTTAATTTGCGCGAACGTCAAAGTGGAACACGGGCGCCGCTACCCAATAATTTATGAGTGGCCGGTGTAAATTTTAAAACTGACTAAATTAGTAAAATGAGAAAGCAAATTAGAGTGACCTGGTTAAACATAACTCGTACAGACAGCAACAAACAGATTGTCAGCAGGAGTCCCACACACGGTCTGCATATTCAGAGGGAGCCGCACAGCTGGAGCCGAGAGCAGCAACCAAATACGCCCGGTTCGGTTTCTGTGTTTGCAAATTGGTACAATTGGTTAAGTGTCCTAATATAAACACCTATTTGATGGAGGAGCCAGTTTGTATAATAGAAGAGAGCCAGGATGCTTATAAATCACTTGATGTATGTAATTATGTTCTCTGTGCTGGAAGGGACGTTTGCCTCATGAAATATTGAACATTTTCCACACATTACTTTTTTTTACCCACACAGTTTACCAAACAAAAAATGTCTCTTTACATGTCCCCCTCCTTTTAAAAAAAGGGTATTATAAATAGTCATTTTGGATGTTGTTAGAGGTCAAGGATAAACTTTTCAATGAGAGGTACTTATTATCAATATCACCAAAACATGCACTGCAAAATCTAGTGTAAAAAAACATGCTGTTATGCCAAATTGTACCGAATCACACTCCATGCACACTGAATTCAACAAAAAAAGCAGAGCATCAGTCAGACTTAACAATTGAGTGGTATTCTACTATTAGAGCTGCATTGTATTGATCACTCAGTGATCATACATTGAATGAATTGGCAACTTTTTATGATCAATTAATCAGTTTGTGTAACTTTTTAAGAAAAAAAAGTCAAATTTCTCTGATTCCACCTTCCTCAATGTGAATATTTTCTGGTTTCTCTGCTGACAGGAGTCGTCATTCTTCAGTCTTTTATGTCTTCAAAGACCGGATCTCTTTGAAGACATTTGTGGACGTCTTCTTTGGCTTTTTTCGGACACTGGTTATAGTTTTTCACAACTTTCTGACATTAAAGATCAAAAAACCAATTAGTTATAATGGAGAAAATAATCAGCAGCTTAACTGACAATGAAAACTTCAAGGTTAAAATGCAAACATCGCCCAAGCGCAAAAATCATGTTTAAGTCAATCATACCTAACCCCATATCCTGTTTGTAACTGTAAAGCAGGTGACAAAAGCCCACCCACCATGAAAACATATTTCAAATAAGCTGTATCTGGATTTTCACTTGGCTCTGCATGAATATAAACCCACCGGTAGATACCATACAACTTAATAAGCATTCTTCATCATGCATTACTCCATGAGAAATTAACGAAAATGTCGACACTCGCAATGTTAAAGAAATAGACAACAAATTCCTGGAATCATTCCTTTATCCGGATCATCACCAAAAGTTAATTGGGTCTATTCTGGGCCCAAAACCATCCTCCATCCAAGTTTAGTGGAAATCCGTGGAGTAGTTTTTGTGCAATGCTGCTGACAAACCAACTAACAACAACCTTAGTTATACGTAGCAAAACAAGATAGCATGTTAGCTCCTAGCTGGGCTGTAACAAAGCATTTTTGTAAGTTCACCACAGACAAGTTCCTGATTTATCTTTAAAAGTCAGTCATTTATTCAGTCAAATAATAAAAATAATAGACCTGTGAAATAACTGGGTGCTGAAATGCATGGGTGACTCCGTTTCAGTAGAAGAAAAACTAAACAGTACATCAGGTCTGTGGACATCTCAAAACTAAAGGGCCAATATTTTGCAGGAGAAGCAATAGCAGCAATAGCACTTTTATACAACATCTGTTGACGTATGCGGTCACAGCTTTTATAACTTTACAATTCAGGAAATCTAAACACTAGTCATGTTTGCTTTGCAGGACCTGTGAAATTTAATAGATTTGTACGTTTTCATTGGATTTGAGGCTTTTTCCTGGAGTTACAGCGTGTTGACAGCGGCAACAAAAATATCCCAGGCCCCCGTAAGACGTGCAGAAAAATAACATTTTTGCAAAAACATCTGAATGAAGTCCTTAAGGAACTAATTTGCAGTCAGCTGAACAAAGATATATGATAATGTTTGTTTACTGTGTGTTAGCGTGTGCAGATTTTCGTGAGTGTGCCTCTCTGCAGGGAGCACTGTTTAACACACACACCATCTGGACTTCTTCAAACAGTGCATCAATCTAACTTCCGCAACATCAGCTTGTGTGTGTGCATGTTTATGTGTGTGCGTGTGTGTGTGTGTGTGTGTGTGTTTGATATGCACATACTGTATTTGGGATTTCTGTGTTTACATGTGATGGCTTAGATTTGTGCATACACATGATCATTTGCTTGCATATTCATGTTTGTGTGTTTGTGAGTTATTTATTGTTATTTTCTCTTGCAAGAGACTTTC